>JAJDFE020000238.1:0-49047 GCA_021527465.2 Geoglossum glabrum | reverse complement strand
ACCCAGTCTGGTGCTTTCGACATTGTCCTAAACAATGCTGGAAGTGAACTTTCTCTCCTCGAATCAGCTGGAGCTACTTTCTACGCTACAGTAGATGCTGATGATCTTTCAGCTGATCGTACTCTTATCCTTCCAGATAATAGCGGAACCATTGCTACGGTAGACGGAGGTCAGACATTCACTTCAGCAGTATGGAACGGTACTTCTATCGGAGCTCAGTACGGTGGAACCGGTATCAATGGTGCTTCAGCTGGCAATGGTTCTCTCCTCATCGGAAACGGTAGCGGCTATACCTTAAGTACTCTTACGCAAGGTTCTGGAATTACGATCACCAATGGTGCTGGTACTATCACAGTAGCTAGTACACTTGGTACCGATATTGATTTGAGCTCAGAAGTTACCGGAACGCTTCCAGTTGGAAACGGTGGAACTGGAGCAAGTAGTCTTACCTCTAACAGAGTACTTCTGGGTAATGGTGGAGCAGCCGTTCAAGTAACAAACGCAGGAACAAATGGAACCCTTCTACTGGGAAGTACTGGAGGTGCCCCTACCTTTGCTTCTATGAGTGGTGACGCTACTATCACCAACGCCGGCGTTATCACTATTGCTGCCAACTCTGTAGCTCTAACCACAGACACGACCGGAAACTACGTAGCCACTATCACAGCTGGTAATGGTATTTCTGGATCATCATCAACAGAAGGAGGTACACCTACACTCGCTATCAATCTTCTCGGATCAGCTGATGGTACAGGTTCTCCATCTTCATTCTCAGGTCTTGAGTTCCAAGGAACCGGAACAAACGAGCTCACGCTTCTTCAGGGATGTGCTGATAATGATGTTCTTATGTGGGATGATGCTTCCAATGAATGGGGATGTGCCTCAGCAGCGGGAAGTGTTACGGCTACAGGTTCAGCTGGCCAAGCCGCCTACTTCAGCGGTTCTTCAGCCATTCAGGGTGAAAACCAACTGAACGTCGTAAGAGGAGGAACAGGAGTAGATGGATCTGCTGCTGCTAACGGAACACTCCTTATCGGAAACGGAACAGGATACAGTCTTACGACTCTGACCCAAGGAACAGGAATCACTATCAGCAATGGAGCTGGATCAATCACTATCGCCTCAACTCTTGGAACATCAGTAGACCTCACCACCGAAGTGACTGGAACTCTTCCTGTTGGAAACGGAGGAACGGGTGCTACTACCTTTACTTCAAATGGAGTTCTTTACGGAAATGGAAGTGGAGCTGTTCAAGTCACCTCAGCCGGAACCAACGGACAATTGTTCCTTGGTGTTACCGCTGGAGCTCCAACATTCGCTTCAATGAGTGGTGACACGACTATCACCAACGCTGGTGTAGTCACTATCGCTGCCAATGCAGTGGCTCTCTCAACTGATACGACTGGAAACTATGTAGCAACCATCACTGCTGGAAATGGTATCTCTGGTGCTGCTACCGGAGAAGGATCAACTCCTACTATCGCTCTTTCAGACCTGACTTCTAACTGGACCCAGTCTGGTGCTTTCGACATTGTCCTAAACAATGCTGGAAGTGAACTTTCTCTCCTCGAATCAGCTGGAGCTACATACTATGGAACCCTAGATGCAGGAGATCTTTCAGCTGACCGTACCCTTACTCTCCCTGATGTTACCGGAACCCTCGCTACTACTAACGGAGGACAAACCTTTACCTCAGGAGTCTGGCAGGGAACAGCGGTAGGAGCTCAGTACGGTGGAACTGGTATCAACGGATCTGCTGCTGCTAACGGATCACTCCTCATTGGAAATGGTTCTGGTTATTCACTTTCAACCCTGACTCAAGGAACTGGTATCACCGTAACCAACGGAGCCGGAACCATTACCGTTGCTTCAACTCTTGGAACAAGTGTAGACCTTTCATCAGAGGTAACAGGAACCCTTCCAGTCGGAAACGGTGGAACAGGAACAACGACCTTCACTTCAAATGGAGTGCTCTACGGAAACACTACTGGAGCTATCCAAGTCACTGCTGCTGGAACCAACGGACAACTCTTCTTAGGAGTAACGGCTGGAGCACCTAACTTCGCTACCATGAGCGGTGACGCTACTATCACCAACGCTGGTGTAGTGACTATCTCATCAAACGCTGTTGCTTTGACGACTGATACGACTGGGAATTATGTAGCCAGTATTACATCTGGTAATGGTATCTCAGCTACCGCTACTGGAGAGGGATCTACCCCAACTATCGCTCTTGGAGCTTTGACTTCAAACTGGGATCAAACAGGGGCTTTTGACATTATCTTAAACAATGCTTCATCAGAAATCTCTCTTCTAGAGTCAACCGGAGGTACTTACTACGCTACTCTTGATGCTGCAGATCTTTCAGCAGACCGAACGTTGACCCTTCCTAATGCCGCTGGAACATTGGCTACTATTAACGGTGGACAAACCTTTACCTCAGCTGTATGGAATGGAACTACTATCGGAGTGGCTTATGGTGGTACCGGTCTTACCACTACCCCTACGAATGGTCAGCTGCTTATCGGTAATGGTACGAACTATACTCTCGCTGGAATTACTCAGGGAACAGGAATCACCGTAACCAACGGAGCCGGAAGTATCACCATCGCTTCTACTCTCGGTACAGATATCAGCTTGACTTCAGAAGTGAGCGGAACTCTACCGGTTGGAAATGGTGGAACGGGAGCAACTACCCTTACCTCTAATGGTGTAGTGGTCGGAAATGGAACTGGAGCAGTCCAAGTTACCTCAGCTGGAAGTAACGGACAACTTCTCCTTGGTTCTACCGGAACAGCTCCTGCATTCGCTACTATGAGCGGCGATGCTGCTATTACTAATGCTGGAGTAGTAAGTATTCAAGCCAATGCTGTAGCTCTTACCACTGACACCACCGGAAACTATGTCACTTCTGTTGCAAGTGGTAATGGTATTACTGGTGGAGCTGCTGGAAGCGAGGGCGCTACTCTTACTTTAGCTGTTAATCTTCTTGGATCAGCTGATGGTACAGGAGCCACTTCTTCATTCTCAGGTCTTGAATTCCAAGGAAGTGGAACAAATGAACTTACTCTTCTTCAAGGATGTGCTGATAATAATGTTTTGACTTGGAATGATGGAACTAACGAGTGGGGTTGTGGAGCACCAGCTGGAGGTCTCTCTGGAAGTGGAACTAATGGTCAGGTAGCTTACTTTAACGGAACTTCATCTATAGTAGGCGAAAACCAACTCAACGTATCTCGTGGAGGTACCGGAGTAAGTGGAGCATCTGCTGCTAACGGAACTCTTCTTATCGGTAACGGTACTGGATATACTCTTACCACTCTTACTCAAGGTAGTGGTATTACCGTTACGAATGGTAGCGGATCAATCACCATTGCTTCAACTCTTGGCACATCAGTAGACCTTACTACCGAAGTAACCGGAACCCTTCCAGTCGGAAACGGAGGAACTGGTACCACAAGTCTTACCTCAAACAGGCTGCTCGTAGGTAATGGTACGGGTTCTGTTCAGGTAACAAACGCTGGTACTACTGGACAACTCCTTCTTGGAGTAACGGGGTCAGCCCCAGCCTTCGCTACTATGAGCGGTGACGCTACTATCACTAATGCTGGAGTAGTAACTATTGAAGCAAATGCCGTTGCTCTTACCACCGACACCACCGGAAACTACGTCGCTACCATCACTGCTGGAAACGGTATTACAGGATCATCATCAGCTGAAGGAGGAACCCCAACACTTGCAGTCGATCTTCTGGATTCAGCTGATGGAGTAGGTTCTACATCTTCATTTTCAGGTCTTGAGTTCCAGGGAACAGGATCAAACGAACTGACTTTGATCCAGGGATGTGCTGAAGATGACATTCTTTCATGGAACAACTCTACGAATGTTTGGGAATGTACAACTGTTTCTGGACTTGGAGGTGCGGTAGCAAGCGGAACAAGTGGTCAGGTGGCTTATTTCAACGGTACTGCCTCACTTATTGGCGAAAACCAACTCAACGTATCTCGTGGAGGTACCGGAGTAAGCGGAGCATCTGCTGCCAATGGAGCGCTTCTTATTGGAAATGGAAGCGGATATACGCTTGCCACCTTGACTCAGGGAACAGGTATTACCATCACCAATGGTGCTGGAAGCATTACTGTAGCGAGTACTCTTGGTACAGATATAAACCTTAGTTCAGAAGTAACAGGAACCCTTCCAGTTGGAAATGGTGGAACTGGAGTGACTACGCTCACTTCAAACGGTGTTGTGGTAGGTAATGGTACTGGAGGAGTACAGGTAACTACGGCTGGAAGCAACGGACAGCTTCTCCTTGGTAATACTGGTTCAGCCCCAGCCTTCGCTACTATGAGCGGTGACACTACTATCACTAACGCTGGTGTAGTGACTATCGGTGCTAATACAGTAGCTCTTACCACTGACACCACCGGAAACTACGTCGCTACTATCACAAGCGGTAATGGTATCACTGGTGGAGCTGCTGGAAGTGAAGGAGGAACACTTACACTTTCTGTAAACCTTTTGGCTGCCGCTGATGGTACAGGAGCTACATCTTCATTCTCAGGTCTTGAGTTCCAGGGAACAGGATCAAACGAACTCACTCTTCTCCAAGGATGTGCTAACAATGATGTTTTGAGCTGGAATGACAGTACGAATCTTTGGACTTGTGCTGCTCCAACTGCGGGTATCTCAGGAAGTGGAGCAACTGGACAAGTAGCTTACTGGAGTAGCGCGAGCGCGCTTACAGCTGAAGCGCAGTTGGCAGCTGTTCGAGGAGGTACGGGTGTAGATGGAAGCACGGCTACCAATGGATCGCTTCTTATCGGTAATGGTACTGGCTATACACTTTCAACTCTTACTCAAGGTTCAGGAGTAACTATCACCAATGGTGCCGGAAGCATTACTATCGCTTCTACCCTTGGCACATCAGTAGATCTTACTTCAGAAGTATCAGGAACGCTTCCGGTTGGAAACGGTGGAACCGGAGCAACTACACTCACTGCTAACCGAGTTCTCTTGGGTAATGGTACGGGAGCTGTTCAAGTAACTAACGCTGGAAGCAATGGTCAAATCCTTTTTGGAACAACCTCTGGAGCCCCAGCCTTCGCTACTATGAGCGGTGATGCCACTATCACCAATGCTGGTGTTATCACTATTGAACCAAACAGTGTTGCTCTCACCACTGATACCACTGGAAACTACGTCGCTACTATCACGGCTGGTTCTGGTATCTCGGGATCATCATCAACTGAAGGGGGTACGCCAACTATCGCTCTCGGAGCTTTGACGGCTGATTGGAACCAGACAGGTGCTTTTGATATCTCACTTAACAATGCTGGATCAGAACTCCGAATTCTTGAATCAGCTGGAGCAACATACTTCGGTACAGTAGATGCCGGAGATCTTTCAGCCAACCGTACCTACATGCTGCCCGATGCTGCAGGTACCGTAGCCTTGATTGATGGTGGTCAGACCTTTACCTCTGCTGTGTGGAACGGAAGCATTGTAGGGGCACTCTACGGAGGTACTGGTGTCGATGGATCAGCTGCTGCTAATGGATCACTTCTTATCGGAAATGGATCAGGCTATTCACTTGCCACTCTTACTCAAGGAGCTGGAATTACCGTTACGAATGGTTCTGGTACTATCACAGTAGCCTCAACTCTTGGAACAAGTGTAGACCTCACCACCGAAGTGACTGGAACGCTTCCGGTTGGAAACGGTGGAACCGGTGCTACCACCCTTACTTCAAACGGAGTTCTTTACGGAAATGGAAGTGGAGCTATTCAGGTTACTTCAGCTGGAACTTCAGGACAACTATTCCTAGGAACCACTGCCGGAGCCCCAGCCTTCGCTACTATGAGCGGTGATGCTGCTATCACGAATGCTGGTGTGGTTACTATTCAGGCAAACTCAGTAGCTTTGACTACTGACACCACTGGTAACTATGTTGCTACTATTTCAAATGGTAATGGTATTACTGGTGGAGCTGCTGGAAGTGAAGGAGGTACACTAACACTGGCCGTAAATATACTTGGATCAGCTGATTCTACGGGAGCTACCTCATCATTCTCAGGTCTTGAATTCCAAGGAAGTAGTTCAAATGAACTTTCACTCATCCAAGGATGTGCTGAAAATGATATTCTCTCATGGGACAATACCGCCAATGTATGGACTTGTGATACGGTAACGGGTATTGGAGCTCCTACCGCTACAGGAACAAGCGGACAAGTTGCCTACTTCAATGGCACGAGTTCAATTATAGGAGAAAACCAACTTAACGTATCTCGTGGAGGTACTGGAGTGAACGGTTCATCTGCTGCTAACGGAAGTCTTCTTATCGGAAACGGATCTGGATACACCCTTGCTACTCTTACCCAGGGCGCTGGAATTACTGTCACTAATGGCGCTGGTACTATCACCATCGCCTCAACCCTTGGCACATCAGTAGATCTCACCTCAGAAGTAACGGGTACGCTTCCAGTTGGAAACGGAGGAACCGGTGCTACTACCTTTACTTCAAACGGAGTTCTCTACGGTAATAGTACAGGAGCTGTACAGGTGACAGCTGCTGGAACGAACGGACAACTCTTCCTCGGTGTTAGTGCTGGAGCTCCAGTTTTCGCAACTATGAGTAGCGATGCCACTATCACCAATGCTGGTGTATTGAGCATTGCTGCCAATGCTGTTGCTTTGACTACTGATACCACTGGCAACTACGTAGCTACTATCACAAACGGTTCTGGTATCTCCGGATCATCATCAAGCGAAGGTGGAACCCCAACCATTGCTCTTGGAGCTCTTACGGCTGACTGGAGTCAGACAGGTGCTTTTGATATTACCCTAAACAACGCTGCCTCAGAACTTAATATTCTTGAATCAGCTGGAGCTACTTTCTACGGAATCTTTGATGTTACTGACCTTTCAGCCAATGCTACGTATACTTTCCCGAACTCTACAGGAACAGTGATGCTTAATAACTCTAGCACCACACTCTTTACACTTGCTGGTACTACAGGCACCAACCAAACCGTAACAGCTGGAGGTCAGACAGTAACTATTGCTGCTGGTGGTGGTATTACTACTGTTGGAAGCGCTACCAATACCGTGACCGTTACAGCTACTCTCGGTTCAAGTATTTCAGCCAGTGAAGTTGACGCTGATGCTTTGGACTTCACTGAATTCCAGGATCAGCTTGATCTCGATGCGACCACTGATATTTTGGCCGATGGAGCTGAAGTATTTTCACATACGAACACTGGTTCAGCTAATAGTTTCGTGGTTAATGATCAGGCCACTGACACATCATCATTTGTTATTGATACAGCAGGAAACGTAGGAATCGGACAAAACCCAGCAAGTTCCCTTACAGCAACCCTAGATATAATCGGTAGTATTGAACAAACCAGCACTGGAACTACCATTGGTTACTCAGGAGTTCTTTCAGGAAATGCTAATACCGGTGTACAAGTTGCTATAACCGCAGCCTCAGGAACTACCGGAGGTCAGACTGGCTTTAAGAATACGATTACTCAGTCAGCTACCGCCGCTCAGACAACGACTGGTTTTAACAACGTGATTGATAACACAGGTATTGTCACTACTGGTACCACTCTTACGTACGGTCTCTTCAACGATATCGAGAGCACTGGAAAGACAGGAGGAACAGTGACTACGTACGGTAATTACCTTCTTCTTAACACCGATAACGCTGGAGCTGGTACTGCTACTGCTTATGGTCAGTACATTGATACCAATGTGGCTGGTACCACAAATGCCGATACTCAGTACGGTCTTTATATAGCCAGTGAAGCCAATACCAGTACTACTGCTTATGGTGTCTACGTAGACGTGGGTACTCAGGGTGGAACTGAATACTCAGGCGCCTTCCTTAATGGAAACTTTGGTGTAGGAACTGCTACTCCGACAGCCTTACTCTCAGTTGGGTCAAGTTCTCAATTCCAAGTAGATGCCTCAGGTAATCTTACAGCGGTCAATCTATTTGCTTCAGGAACAAGTATTCGTTTCTCAAACTTTACGACGAATGGTTTTGTAAAAACTATCAGTGGTAACGGTACAATTTCTGTTGCGTCTTCAGTAAACTTGAATGCTGATGTTACTGGAACCCTTCCAGTAAACGTGGGAGGTACTGGAGCTACTACCCTTACTTCATTTGGAGTGCTGTATGGTAACGGAACAAGCGCTATCGGAGCCACCACAGCTGGAACCAACGGACAAATCCTTTTTGCTAACACGGGTGCCGCGCCTACCTTCCTTTCGCTTTCTGGTGATGTGACCGTAGATTCTTCTGGAGTAGTGGCTGTCGGAGTGAACTCAGTTGCTCTTACTACTGATACGACGGGTAACTATGTACAGTCACTGGCAAGCGGTAACGGACTGACTGGAGGAGCTGCTGGAAGTGAAGGAGCAATTCTTACACTGGCTATTGATCTCGTAGACACTATTGATAGTACTGGTTCTACCTCATCTTTCTCAGGACTTGAATTCCAAGGAGGTGGTACAGAACTGGCATTGCTCCAGGGCTGTGCTAATGGTGAAGTTATGGGATGGAATGACACTTCAGGAGTTTGGCAGTGTACGGGACAAGGTGGACTTACTGGAGGTACAACTGGCTACGCAAGTTACTGGACTGGTACAGCCAGTCTTGGAGCAGAGGCTCAGCTCGCACCAGTACGTGGTGGACTCGGTATTGATACATCAGGATCTACTGGTGTTCCTACGGTATCAAGTGGTACATGGAGTATCTCATCAACCTTAAGTATGACTCGAGGAGGAACAGGAAGTAGCTCATTTACTACTGGTTCAGTGCCTTTCTCTAACGGTACGGCTCTTGTTCAAGATAATGCAAATTTCTTCTTTGATGATACAAATAATAGATTAGGATTGGGAACAGCTTCACCTCAGGGAACGCTTCAGGTTCAGAATAGTTCTTATACCACTAACCAAGTTATCATCAATAACGGTATTACTGGTACACCTCCAACTATTCCAAACAGCTACCTATCAACTCTTACTGTTGGGGTAAGTGAAACTAGTGCTTCAAGGCCTCTTTTCTTCGGCTATGTGAACGCTGGTTCTTGGGACGGCTATGTTAATACAGGAGCTTGTGGAGCATTTACCTCTATGTGTTTCAATATGGGAACGGGAGCAAATGACTATACTGCTCTCAAGAACGTAGGAACAACTCTCTATATGGGAGGAGGTAATGGTGGAGCTGGAGACGGAGATTTCACAGATGTTGTATTTTACAACACAGGTAATATGAGTGTAGGAGGAGATGCGACCCCAGATGCTCTCTTTAGTGTAGGAAGTACCTCACAGTTCCAAGTATCTTCAACTGGTAATATTTCAACCACAGCCTCAACAGGTGTAGGTCTTAACATTACTAACACTGGTACGGGTAACACAGTGGTCTTTAATGATGCTGCCTCAGACTCTTCACCATTTGTGATTGATGCTACTGGTTTGGTGGGTATTGGTACTACGACTCCACTTGATCAGTTGCATATTGCTGGTGTTGGTAATGCTATACGTCTTTCATACGACTCTTCCAACTACACCAGAATGCTTGCGGCTACCAATGGTGATCTCACTATTACGACTACTGATACTTCAGAATCAGTCATTATAGTAGGTACTGGTCTCGCCGAAGACACTTCGATACGATTTGATGGTAATGCTGTAGATTTCTATGCGGGACTTGATGATGGAACAGATAGTTATATGATCGGTACTAATAACACCGTTGGATCAAACACTATCATGAGTCTTAACGCCAGTGGTGATGTGGGTATAGGTGTCGGTGGCGCTACACCGGGAGCACGTCTGTATGTAGTAGATGATGTAGCCAGTGATTACACATTCGAAGTATTGAATGATGGAAACAATGCTAACCGTTGGGGTATGCGTGTTCAAGCAGGTGCTAATACGGCAGGTACAGGAACACTTATTCAGTTCAGCGATGGCGACGGTACTGATGTGGGTGAAATTACTTTCTCTGGAACCACTACCACTTACTCTACAAGCTCTGATCGTCGCTTGAAAGATAATATACGCCCTACACACTACACCATAGCTGATCTCCTAGATGTTGAGATTCATGACTATGAATTTACAGCGGATGGACGTACCTCAACGGGTATCATTGCTCAGGATCTCTATGAGATTTATCCATACGCTGTATCAAGACCAGATGATGAAAGTACTCAGTCATGGGGTATTGACTACGGTCTGATCACACCGCTTATTATTAAGTCAGTTCAGCAAGAGTACGGTATGATTACTGATCTTCAAGACGAAAATGAAGATCGTCAGGACGAGATTGGTGCCCTTAACCTTTCTGTGAGTCAAAATATTACGAGTATCAACGGGCTTCAGGATGCGGTAGAAAATGACCTTCAAGATATTAGTGGGGATATCAATGACTTAGAAATAACCACAACAGCAGTGACGAATGATGTAGCAGCGCTTACCGTACGCACAGACACACTTGAAGATCAGATGACAAACCTTGTAGAACAAGTACAGACACTTTCTGAATTCTACACCGCTTTTGACCTCGGAAGTGTAGTAGCCAAGGATATTGACGGTAACGTTGATCTTCTTGATGGTAAACTCAAGGCCAAGATAGTAGAGACGGGAGCTCTGGTAATCGAGAACAATGATGAGGATGCTAAAACTATCGGTACCAAGACGATTACTCCAGTGTTAGTGGATGCTGATAACGATGGCAAGGATGATAATACCGGTTCAGATGGACACTCTATTGATGTTGATACTACAGCTCTCACCGCCAACTCAAAGATCTTTACAAGCTTTGGTGATAACCCAGGAGCCTATAGTTGGACCAAGAAAGAATCTGATAACGGTGACTACTTTGGATTTATCATCTATCTGTCAGATGAAGTGAGTGAAGACACAGAAGTAAACTGGTGGATAGTAGAAGAGAAATAAGTTTGAGCAGTAGAGCAGAAAAGATATGAAACGAATTCACGTCACAAAAGATAAAATTCTTGTAGCCGGTTTTATTACACTAACGGTTTTCTTTGTAGTGCTTATTGTGACGCATTGGGGAGGTGGTACTAAACTAACGGATATTACACAGTCACTGGATAAGGCGGGAGAATTTGTGGAACGTGATTTGCAAGTCTTACCACCTGTTGCCTGGGCCACTGAAAAAGGTACCTTTATTATGAACGATGATTTACTCGAAGGAGTATCTGTGGTGACAGCAGGAGATGAGCAGAACTCTGACAAGCGACCTATTAAACTTACTTTTGGAGAAAAGTATACAGAGCCACTAGAGGTAGATCTTGGTGAAGGTCGTATTATCAAAATTACGGATAGTTCTGCTAGTGAAGGAGACTATACGAGCAAGCTTCTTTCGCAAGAAAAAATACTAGCAGGAAATCCAAGCAGAGAAGGGTTACTCGGGCGAGTTTTTGGTTCTGGAGAAAAAAAAGAGACGGTAGATAATCAATATCTGAGTTATACCAGTGCCGATGATCGTAAAACGATTCTCTATAGTTATGGACGTGACAAGGGATTAGGAACCCGAGCACTGAAGCATTGGAATTTTTATCAGAATGGAAGCGGCAAAGAAAAAGAAGAATATAAACTAGACAAAGCGCTTCTTCGTTTGAATTCAGATGGAAGTGTAGATGTGTTTTATTTTGATCAAGGGGAGGTTAAAAATAAACCAGAAGCCCAAGATGTAGATAGCAATCTTCTTGATCGAGTAGCAAAAACATTTTCGGAAGAAACACGAAAAGCTATTGAAGAGGGGAGACTTACTCCTGACTTCACCATACCTAAAGCCTATCTCGTAGATAAGGATGGCCAACAGATTACCCTTGATTGGAAAATAGAAAATGAGAACACTCTTTCATGGGAAGTGACCTTTGATAAAAGTCGCTATCCAGTAGCGGTTGATCCAACCCTTTCTTTTATAGCCAGGACTACTAATAGTGGTGGAGCGGTTATCACCGGAGAAACAGGGGCAGGCCGCTTTGGAAGTGCTATTGCAACCGGAGACTTCAACGCTGATGGTCGTATAGATATAGCAGCTTCTTCTCCAAGTTACAGCACTAATACGGGTAGGGTCTATGTTTTCTACAATGACGGGAATATCACTACTACAGCTGGATTAGCTGATGTGGTGATTACAGGAGAAACCACCAGTAATTACTTTGGTATTTCTCTCGCAGCTGCTGATCTAAACGCTGACGGTAAGACGGATATTCTTGCTGGAGCAGAAGGATATACCACGAATACGGGTCGAGTATATGTTTTTTACAATGATGGCTCTATCCCAACGACTGCTGCCACTGCTGATGTGGCTATCACGGGAGCCGCCACGAGTAACTTCTACGGTCATACATTAGCTGTAGGAGACTTTAATTTTGATGGAGAAGTAGATTTTGCAGTGGGCGCGTATGGTTACACTACCAACACTGGACGTGCGTATATTTATTATAATGATGGTAGCTACACAACGGCCGATGTGACTATTACGGGCAATGCCACCAGTGATCGTTTTGGTGATGCTTTGGCGAGTGGTGATGTAAATGCCGATTCAAGAACAGACTTACTTGTGGGAGCGACCGGCTATAATCCTGGAGGAGCTGCCACTACGGGTCGTGCCTATATATTTCATAATGACGGCTCAATTCCGACTACGGCCGCTACCGCCGATGTGACTATCACAGGAGCGGCTACTACCAACGTATTTGGTAGCACTCTAGCAACGGGTGACATGAATGGTGATGCAAGAACAGATATTATTGTGAGTGCTCCGGGACACTCTACTAATACTGGTCGAGCCTATATTTTCTACAATGATGGATCGGTGCCAACCACAGCTGGTACCGCTGATGTGACTATAACTGGTGAAGCTACCACCAACTCCTTCGGCTATTCACTCGCAACAGCTGACATGAATGGTGATGGTAAATCGGACTTAATTGTAGGAGCTACTGGCTATACATCGTCTACAGGACGCGTGTACAGTTTTTTTAATGATGGCTCTATACCTACTACGGCAGCTACGGCTGATATTATCATTACGGGTGAATCAACTTCAGATCAGCTTGGCTATACTTTGGCTGTGGGTGATGTCAATACTGATGGCATAGTAGATCTGCTTGTAGGGGCATACGGGTATTCAACTGGTGATGGTAACGGTCGTACCTATATTTTTTATTCACAGAATGGTCAGGTAAATACGAACCGTATTTTCACGGGTGAGAATATTAACAACTATTTTGGTTGTTCTTTCGCGAAGGGAGATTTTAATAGTGATGGAAGACAAGACCTAGCAGTAGGGGCCAGAGGAGTGAGTTCTGATGCTGGAGCAGTCTATCTTTTTTATAACGATGGAACTCTCCCGACCACTGCTGCCAGTGCTGACCTTCTTATCACGGGTACAGCCCTTTCTGATTTTTTTGGGGTATCGATGACCGCTGGAGACTTCAATGCTGATGGTCGTACTGATATAGCAGTGGGAGCAAGAGGATACTCAAGTGATACTGGTCGTGCCTATATTTTTTACAATGACGGAAGTACTCCAACAGCCGCAGCGAGTGCCGATGTGACTATTACTGGAGGTGCTGCCGGTGATTATTTTGGAGTTAGTTTAGCTACAGGAGATATGAACACTGATAACAAAGATGATCTTCTTGTGGGAGCGGATCGTTACAGTACATCCACTGGGCGTGTATATGCATTTTTGAATGATGGCTCTATCCCAACCACCGCTGGCACCGCTGACGTTATTTTTACAGGAGTAGCTACCAACAATCGTTTTGGAACTTCAATAGCAGTGGGCGATTATGATAACAGTGGTACAGACGATCTTTTCGTAGGTGCTCCAGCTCGTACTACGAATCAGGGTCGCGTTTATCTCTATCGCAATACCACCGCTACTATTGATAATACTTCTGATGATACGATTACAGGAGCAGGAAACAATGATTTCCTTGGGGCTGCTATGACCACCGGTGATTTTGATGATGATGGTGATACAGATATTGCTTTTTCTTCCTATGGCTATAATGCTGGAGGAAATGAAGGAAGGGTGTATATGTTCTATAACAATGAAACAGGAGTTTTTCCAACTCTTGCTAATGCTGATGTGGTTATTGATGGAGATACGGATAGTCGTTTTGGAGCCGCAATGTCATCGGGCGATATGAATGCTGATGGAAGAACGGATCTTCTCGTAGGAGGATGGGGATGGGCTTCTTCTGTTGGTCGTGCCTATATTTTCTATAGTGATGGATCATACCCTACTACTGCTGCCAATGCGGATGTAGTGTTTACAGGAGATACTGCAAACGATATATTCGGAACTACTATTATCTCGTACGATACGACGGGTGATGGTAAGGAAGATGTAATGGTAGGAGCTGAGGGGCATTCAACTAATACCGGAAGAATTTATTTCTATGAAACCAGAGTAAACTTTAACTGGAAACCTCAAACACAAGTACTTCACAGTATTCGAAGTAGCAATAACTTGGCTGGAGAGGAGCAAATAATGACTGGTGAATGGGGATCAAGTACTACATTTGGATCAGTGGTAGCTGTAGGTGATATGAACGCTGATGGACGACTTGATATTTCCATTGGAGCGCCAGGCTATTTGAGTAACTCAGGTAGAGTCTATGTTTTCCTGAGTGATACGAGACTAACACCCAATGCTTCTGGGGCAGACATAACTATGGATGGAGGAGCTACTGGGGACCTCTTCGGGACGGCACTGGCTACCGGTGACTATAATACCGATGGTAAATCTGACTTAGCAATAGGTGCACCGGGCTATTCTTCATCCACTGGAAGAACGTACATATATTATGGTGATAGTAGGGTGCCAGGCACAGCTGCTACGGCAGATATCACTATTACGGGTAATGCCACGGGAGATCTCTTTGGTACCGCTCTGGCTGCTGGAGATGTGAATAATAGTGGTGATACCGATCTTATCGTAGGAGCACCTGACTATCTAACCCTCCAAGGTCGCGCCTATATTTTCTACAATGATGGCACTATCCCAACCACAGCCGCTACCGCTGATGTCACTATTACGGGTAACGCATCCAATGATGCTTTTGGAGCTGCTGTCGTGAGTAAAGATTTTAGTACAGACGGTAAGGTAGATCTTGCTGTGGGAGCCTATGGTTATACGACGAATACCGGTCGCGTCTATGTATTTAATGGCGATGGTTCTATCCCTACTACTGCTGCCACTGCTGACGTAACTATTACGGGTAATGCCACCAGTGATCGCTTTGGATCCGCTCTAGCCGGTGGAGATGTTAATCGTGATGGAAAAGGTGATCTGGTAATAGGCGCGTATGGGTATTCCACGAGTACGGGTAGAACCTATATTTTTAGTGGAGATGGAAGTATTCCAACTACAGCCGCTACAGCCGATGTCACTATCACAGGTGCCGCTACAGGTGATCAATTTGGTAGAGCGGTAACCGTAGGAGATATTAATACAGATAGTTTTCCTGATATCATAGTGGGAGCTCAGGGACACAGCTCTTCTACCGGTCGTGCTTACATTTATTATAATGATGGATCATATCCGACTACTGCCGCCACTGCCGATGCTAATCTCACGGGCGAGGCTACAAGTAGTCAGTATGGAGCAGCTCTTGCTGTTGGAGATTTCAATGCTGATGGTAAAAGTGATCTTTTTGTGGGAGCGAACACTTTTTCTTTTGGTGGTTTTAATATCGGAAGAGTTTACCTATATACTTTCAATGATAACGTTATTACCGGAGCTAATACCGGAGATTGTTTTGGAAGATCACTTTCAAGTGGAGATCTTAATGCTGATGGAAGAATTGATTTGGCAGTAGGTGCTAATTGTTATGCTGGTAATGCTGGAAGAATCTATATTTTTTATGCTGATGGATTGATTGGGACTACTGCTACAAGTGCAGATATTACTATTACCGGTGGAGCAGGAGATGATACCTTTGGTACAAAGCAAGTAACAGGTGATTTTAATTACGACGGTAAGACAGATATCCTTGTTTCTTCCCCTGGCTATTCAGCGGGAGGCAATACTGGTCGTGCCTATATTTTCTACAACGATGGAAGTTATGCCAGTACGGTGAGCGGTGCAGATATCACTATTACGGGTAATGCCGCAGGAGATACTTTTGGAGATGGTTTGGTCGCGGGCGATTTCAATAGTGATAATCGTATGGATTTTGCGGTGGCTGCTTCAAATTATTCATCAGCTATAGGACGTGTCTATATTTTTAACAATGATGGCTCTATCCCTACTACTGCCGCTACTGCTGATGTGACTATTACAGGAAGGATTGCTGGAGGGTCCTCAAATTTTGGTTCTTCATTAACTGCAGGTGACTTTAATTCTGATAGTAGAGTAGATATAGCTGTTGGCGCTAAAAATTACAACACAGCTGGTCGAGCCTACATTTTTTATAATGATGGATCTATTCCAACATCTCATTCAAGTGCTGATGTCATTATCGATTCAGACAGCGGAGACTACTTTGGAGCCTCTATGACGAGCGGGGATTTTAACTCTGATGGAAAAATAGACTTAGCAGTAGGTGAGGAAGGATCTGGTTCTGGAACTCCTGCAGGAGCAGTATCCATTTTCTATAACGACGGCTCAATCCCTACTACTACCAGTACCGCCGATGTTAGAATTGTTGGTGCAGCATCAAGTTATTTTGGATACGCTGTGACATCGGGTGATATAAATGCTGATGGCAAAACAGATCTGATAGTCAGTAATGATCTTACTGCAGCAGGTTTTCGGTATGTCTATGTTTTCTATAACGACGGCTCTCTCCCTACTGTTGCTACCAGTGCTGATAAAATATACAGTTCCGCTACGGAAAATCCAGGAGGATCTCTTCTGGTCATGGATATCAACCTCGATGGTAAGTTTGATATTATTGCTGGTGATCCAAATCATTCGTCATCCACTGGACGTCTCTACAGTTATATACTTGAAACAGCGTATATTTCTGATTTACAGACATCCGCTACTATTCGAGGAGATGTCATTATGCGAGGAGATAATACGATTCGTTAGTCTTAAAAATCCTTTAAAAAAGGCATTTTGGAGGATAGAAAGGAATAGCTATCTATAGAGGACTGTGGATATCCTCAAAGCTTTGCATTTAAGGGCTTTTTCTCATATAATAGGGGAAGCTTTATTATCAAGTCGAATGAATGAAACAAAAGGTTTTTTGTTTTTACAGGAAACAAGATAAAATCGAGTAGGGCTCGATATTCTGGAGGAAAAAAGCGAGAGAAAAACAGTAATACGAATAATTAACGCAAGAAACTCTATGTCAGAGGAAAAAGTTTCATTTGCTCCTTTTGGTGCAAATACGAGAGCTCAGGCTCAAGGAGCACCTGCTCCACAGACAGCTAATACATCACGTGGTTTTGGTATGGGTGGTAGTTCCGTTAATCGTGGAACCGCTCCTGCTACCAAATCAGAGAAGAGTATCAATACCTTTGGTATTTTTGATATGATTATCTCAGTTAGTTTCATGGCAATGTTCTTTGGTATCCCAGTATTTTTTACAGGGCTCACATTCCAAGGTATCGCTTTTGAGAAGCAGCTTTTCTTTTACTTCTGGTTGCTCTTAGGAGTAATCGCATGGGTATCAAAGGGAGTGCTTTCTGGCGAAATGAAGATTCGTCGTACACCACTTGATATCCCAATTGTGGTATTCCTTGTATTCAATGCAGTTGCAGCTGTTTTTTCAGTTGATCGATGGCACAGTTTCTGGGGATTCTTTGGTGATCCTTCACGTGGAGTAGTGTCTTTGATGGCTCTCATCTTAGCTTACTACCTCATCTTGAGTCACTTTACCCCAAAGCGTTTCCAGCAGATGTTCCATGCTTTTCTTGCCTCTGGTATGATCGTGGTTCTCTGGAGCTTCCTCGTTATTCTTAAGATTCGTTTCTTGCCGGATGCTTGGGAAAGACTCGCTCCATTAAGCCTTATTGGAACTGTTTCTACTCTTACTACTTTCCTCTCAATCCTCCTCCCGCTTTTCATGACTGCTATTTTTGTAGCATGGAAGCCTGAAAGTACTTTGACCAAATCTCGTCGCACTATTTTGACCAGTATTTATGGTGTAGGTATCTTTTTGACCCTCTTTTTGCTCTTGGCTCTCTACTCTTATGTATCTTGGCCAGTAGTATTGATCGGACTCTCATTCTTCATGGTGTACATCTTGGCTCAGATTGTTCGTCCAAACGAGCGTTTGACCTGGATGCCAATGGTGACTTTCGTAGTCATGCTTGCTTTCCTCATGATTGGATCAAACAAGCTTTCACGAGCACAGCTTCCTGTAGAAGTAGCTCCTAACAGTAACCTTTCTATTCAAGTAGCAAAGGAATCTCTTAAGGAAAACTTCTTCCTCGGAGTTGGTCCTGCTAACTACGGATATGCATTCTCTATGTTCCGTCCAGCAGAGTACAACCAAAATGAACTCTATACCCTTCGTTTTTACCAAGGAAATGGTATGTTCTTTGAGTCACTCGTAACCCTAGGTGCTCTTGGAACCATCCTTCTCGCTGTCCTCTGGCTTTCATTTATGAGCCTCGGGATCTACCTTCTCTCACTTGAGAAGAACAAGAACAAAGTATATTCTCTTGGACTTTGGACCACGGCTATTATGTTTCTCGTTGCCGGAGGTGTTGCCTCACTCAACGGAGCACTTGTCCTTATCGCTGCTCTTCTGGGAGTCCTCTCGCTTGGAATTCTCTTTGTAGAAAGTGGAACAGAAGAAAAGTATCTGCATCTTTCACTCAAAGCCGCTCCGAAATACGCTCTGGCTCTCGCCTTTATCTTCATGGTGGTTTCAGCTGGTGTTGCCTTCCTCTTTGTATTCATGGGTAAGGTTCTCGTAGCTGATCTAAAGGCTGGTCAGGCAGTCCGTATGGCTGCTGTGACTCCAAGTATGGATGTTATCAATCTTTTGGCTCAAGCTTCACAGAACTATCCTCAGGAAGGTCGCTACCCAACTCGTCTTGGTCAAGAGTTCATGGCTCTAGCTAACCTCGAAGCTGGTAAGCCGGCTGATGACCGTAACACTGATGCTATTGCTAACTACGTACGAAGTGCTGTAGCAGCAGCTGAACGTGGACGAAGTCTTATGCCAAATGACGTACTCGCAGCTGAGTCAATGGGACTTATCTACGAAAACGCTGGTCTTTATGCAAGTGATGCTCTTCCAAAAGCAGAAGAACTCTACAAGCGTTCTCAAGAACTCGAACCACAGAACCCTCTCTACGATATTAAGGTTGGACAGATTAAGCGTTCAATTGGTGATACCAAAGAAGAAGGTGCTGAGCGTACCGCTCTCTACACAGAAGCTAAGGCTGCCTTTGAAGCTTCTATCGCAAAGAAGAACAACTTAGCTGTTGCTTACTACCAATTGGCACTCGTAGAGTCTCGCTTGAAGCAATACGATGAAGCATTGAAGAGTACTGAAAATGCTATCCGTCTCGACAAGCAGAATGTAAACTATCGCTACAACTTAGGAGTACTCTACCAAATTCGTGATGGTGAAGGAGATCTCGACAAGGCTGAAAAAGCATTCAAAGATATCCTCGCTGAAAATGAAAAATTGGTTGATGTACGTTTGAGTCTTGGTCTTCTCTACGAAAAGAAGAAGCAGAATGATCTTGCTCTCGAAGCCTACCGTAAGTTGCTTGATGTTCTTCCATCTGATGGTGAAGGAAACGTAAAGCAAACTCGTGAACAGATTCAGAAGTTGATTAACAATGTTCAGAGTGGTGCTGGTAATATCAATCAGCCAGCTCCTGCTGCTCCTGAGCCAGAGCCAGTTATTGCTCCACAGCCAGTAGCACCAGATACTCAGACTACACCAGTAGCTCCGAATACTCCTGCTCCAACTCCCGCTCCTGCACAATAAGGTCCAAAACCTATTGTCCCGAAGAGAGAGTAAATAACAGAAAAGAGGCCTACTTAGGCCTCTTTTCTTACCAAGAGGTTTTCCTAAAAGCAAAAGAAGAGTTTTTTTGAGAAATAAGCCAAGAAGACTTGACAGAATAAGACAGGTTCTCTATTATAGATAGGCAATCTAAAAAAGTGCTTCACGTGCTTTTTTTGTTTCCCTAGGCTGTATTTGTCCCTTTTCAGAGCAATCTTTTGTGCAGAAATTTGAGAAGCAAAAATGCGAACTTTTTGCCTCTCAAATTTCCGCATAATCTCCTTTAACAATTTATGTGTCTTTTTAGAGTGGTGAGCTTTGCCTGGAAGCGGAAAGCAAGCGAGTCATTTCTAAATAGTCAAGAAATAGGTCAAGTAGAAAATGCAATTGAACCAAAAATAGAACGGTGGATGATATCTTTTTCGAGTATTGTTCACTGTTAACCGATTGTCCGTGAGCGTTTCTTTTTAGGAGCGTTTGCGGACAAGAAAATGAATAAGAAGGTTACTTAACGTATAGTGTGGATGCCTTGACTGAAGCAAGCGATGAAGGACGTAGGAGACTGCGATAAGTCTCGGGGAGCTGTCAACCAAGCTTTGATCCGGGAATTTCCGAATGGGGCAACCCTATCAGTTTTTACTGATAATCCGTATCTGAATACATAGGGTACGGCGGCGCACCCTGGGAATTGAAACATCTTAGTACCAGGAGGAAGAGAAATCAATAGAGATTCCGTCAGTAGTGGCGAGCGAAAGCGGAACAGCCTAAACCACCATGTTTACATGAGTGGGGTTGCGGGGCTTCTAGACTCGGTTGACCGGGGCTATGAAATATTTTTTAGCAGAACAGTCTGGAAAGACTGACCATAGGGGGTAATAGTCCTGTATGCGAAAAAGAATATCCATAGTGTAGAAGTACCCAAGTAGGGCGGGGCCGGAGAAACCCCGTTTGAATCTGGGAGCACTAACTTCCAAGGCTAAATATTGCTTCAGATCGATAGCGAACTAGTACCGTGAGGGAAAGGTGAAAAGAACCCCGATAAGGGGAGTGAAATAGAACTGAAACACTATACTAACGAAGAGTGGGAGCCGGACTTGTTCCGGTGACCGCGTGCTTTTTGCAGCACGATCCAACGAGTTAGTTCTATACGGCTGTCTAAGGGATGAAAGTTCCGGAGACGCCAGTGAAAGCGAGCGTGAATAGCGCGAAATAATAGTCGTATGGACTAGACCCGAAGCCAGGCGAGCTACATATGAGCAGGGTGAAGCGTGGGTAAAACTACGTGGAGGCCCGAACCCACTAGTCGTACAACTCTAGGGGATGACTTGTGTGTAGAGGAGAAATTCCAATCGAGCTTGGCAATAGCTGGTTCTCTCCGAAATAGCTTGAGGGCTAGCGTCTTGTAAATTGTATCTGAGGGGTAGAGCTACTGGATGAGAATTCGCGGTTCGCCGTAGGGTTTTCAACCAAACTCCGAATACTCATGATATGTACCAAGGCAGTCAGTACTCCGGGGCTAAGCTCGGAGCACAAAAGGGAAACAGCCCAGATCGTCAGCTAAGGTCCCAAAATCTGTGTTAAGTGGGCAAGGAAGTGAAGACTCTTAGACACTTAGGAGGTTGGCTTAGAAGCAGCCACCCTTTAAAGAGTGCGTAATAGCTCACTAATCTAGAGTCTTCGCGCCGACAATGTAACGGGGCTAAAACACAGTACCGAAGCTACGGATTCATGACCTTCATTGAAAGTGAAAATATTTCTTGTTTTATAAATTTGTGTGAGCAGGTGTAGCTCAGTGGTAGAGCGCCGGATTCGTAATCAGGATGTCGTAGGTTCAATCCCTACCACCTGCACCACACAAAAAGTTTGCATGAGCGGATGTAGCTCAGGGGTTGAGCACTTTCCTGTCAGGAAAGAGGACGCAGGTTCGAATCCTGTCATCCGCTCCATGCAGAAAGAATCGGATGGTAGCTTAATAACCGTACGTCGTATCTGGAGAGGATGCCGACCAATACGTGTGTTAAAGCCAGTGCTTCTTGAGTACGGAGAAACGGTTTGTCTAAAACCACTTTCCGCTTTCGCGAAGACTGTATGTTGGTTGACCCCAACCCATCCGAACCAAAAAATAAAACAAGTATATATAAATTTTTCTCTCTTTAGAGAAGAAAACTTTCGGCGAACAACTTCACAAACTATGAAGTGTTCGCACTTTCAATGAAGGTCATGAGTGGTAGGAGAGCGTTCCGTATCGCGCTGAAGCGGGAGGGTAACCGACCGTGGAGTATACGGAAGTGAGAATGTTGGAATGAGTAACCGCAATGAGGGTGAGAGCCCCTCACATCGAAAGTCTAAGGTTTCCTGGGCCATGGTGATCATCCCAGGGTTAGTCGGTCCTAAGGCGAGGCTGAAAAGCGTAGTCGATGGACATAGGGTTAATATTCCCTAACTACATATATATTCGAGGGAGTGACGCATTCTTGTAACCTTTGCCCCTTATTGGATTGGGGTCGGGGCTCTGAGGACGTTGTACAGGCAAATCCGTACAGCAATAGTCCGATGGAGTCACGCGAAGCGCGTAGCAATACAAGCGAAGAAAGGAGAGCAGAGTGCCAGGAAAAACTTCTAAGGTTCGTATATACGTAACCGTACCGCAAACCGACACAGGTGGACTGGGCGAGTAGCCTAAGATGAACGGGAGAGCATTCGTTAAGGAACTCGGCAAAAAAGCTAGGCGTAAGTTCGCAACATGCCTTGCCGGCTTGAAAGAGTCGGCCGCAGCAAAAGTATGCCAATCGACTGTTTACCAAAAACACAGCTCTCTGCAAACCCGCAAGGGGAAGTATAGGGGGTGACGCCTGACCAGTGCTGGAACGTTAACGGGAGCGGTGCAAGCCAATCCCCGAAGCGCCAGTGAACGTCGGCGATAACTATAATCGTCCTAAGG
The DNA here is from genome assembly GCA_021527465.2 of Geoglossum glabrum. Classification (NCBI taxonomy): domain Eukaryota; kingdom Fungi; phylum Ascomycota; class Geoglossomycetes; order Geoglossales; family Geoglossaceae; genus Geoglossum; species Geoglossum glabrum. The sequence continues at coordinate 26,118 of JAJDFE020000238.1, read as the reverse complement.
TAGCGAAATTCCTTGTCAGGTAAGTTCTGACCCGCATGAAAGGCGTAACGAGTTGGCAACTGTCTCAACGAATATCCCGGTGAAATTGCAATAACGGTAAAGATGCCGTTGACCTACACCAAGACGAAAAGACCCCATGGAGCTTTACTACAACTTGGTATTGAAATAGAGTTTTTGTTGCCGAGCATAGGTGGGAGACTATGAAGCACTGCTTTCGGGCGGTGTGGAGTCATCACTGGAATACCACCCTGCAAAGATTTTATTTCTAACCCACGACCGTAATCCGGTCGGGGGACAGTGCCTGGTGGGTAGTTTGACTGGGGCGGTCGCCTCCTAAAAAGCAACGGAGGCGTTTACTAAGGTTGGCTAGATCCGGATGGAAATCGGATTGATAGTGCAAACGCATAAGCCAGCTTTACTGAAAGACCGATAAGTCAATCAGTCACGAAAGTGGAAGTTAGTGAACCGACCATCACTCGTAGGAGTGTGGAAGATCATCAGATAAAAGTTACCCTGGGGATAACAGGCTGATCCTGCCCAAGAGTCCACATCGACGGCAGGGTTTGGCACCTCGATGTCGGCCCATCGCATCCTGGAGCTGGAGAAGGTTCCAAGGGTTTGGCTGTTCGCCAATTAAAGCGGTACGCGAGCTGGGTTCAAACCGTAAAGCATCCTTTCCTTATAGTTGTATACTATGAGATTAAAGGGGATTTTACAGTTTGAACCCGAGGTACAAGACATCAAAATAAGGGTTTTTCGTCTTTGAAATTAAGTTATAGTGAACCAATCACATCACGGCGGTACTTCAATTAATGAAGTAAGAAGCTGACTCATATCGGTGGAATCCTTTCTAAAAAAGGACAATACCGAGGGAATGGTTCGACATTGTTCATTATGAGCAATCAAGAATCAGCCCGTAGAGACTAAACGTCAGCAGTCTAATATACGATAATATTAGATGAAGCTATAGTCCAATGCACTTAGTAATAAGTGGTATCATGCGTGAGACAGGTTGGTCTCCTATCTGGTGTAGGCGTGAGTTGTTTGAGGGATCTCTTTCCTAGTACGAGAGGACCGGAAAGAACGAACCTCTGGTGTATCGGCTGTCACGCCAGTGGCACTGTCGAGTAGCTACGTTCGGGTAGGATAACTGCTGAAAGCATATAAGCAGGAAGCCAAGCCCAAGATAAGACAACATGTACAAGCTTGCTTGTACAAGATTTCCTAGAAGATGACTAGGTTGATAGGTCACAGATGGAAGCACAGTGATGTGTTTAGTCGAGTGATACTAATAAATCTATATAACTTTCATTCATTTTTCTTTGTTTATGACTTCGGTCATAGGTGAATACGGTTAGCAGTGAAGAGTACTTTAAGTATTCTTCTACTACCAAAATTGAAAATTTTCTCGAGAGATATTTCTTCATGATAGACACATTTGAGAGCAAATACGAAAGTATTTGTAGCTTTTGAAAACAGAGTTCTTGGTGCTTCAAGCAAAGTGGAAACACCCGATCCCATACCGAACTCGGCAGTTAAGCGCTTCAGCGCCGATGGTAGCCTCACGGCAAGAGTAGGCCAGTGCCAAGAACTCTGTTTTCAAAACTCTTCTCTCAAATCCCACATCGACACCCTGTATAAGGGTGTTTTTTGTTTCTCAATCTATCTAAAAGGATATTCTCTCTCTTGGTTGAAGGTGCTATAATAGCAAATACATATATGGAAACACGCCAAAAAAAGAAGATTCTTATTACTCTTAGTTACCTGCTTTTACTCAGTCTTTTTATAGGACTTTTGTACTTTCTGTTCTTCTATCACGCGCCAGTCTGTACCGATGGTGTTCAGAATGGCAAAGAAACAGGGGTAGATTGTGGAGGAAAATGTTCAAACCTCTGTGAGGAAGTAGTTACTGGCGCCCCTTTTACTATTGAGGAGGTAGCTGTTATGCCGGGTGGTAATAACACCTACGATGTTCTTGGACGTATCTATAATCCAAACGACACCGAAGGAGCATCGAGTTTTACGTATACGGTAGTTCTCAAAGATGCCAGTGGAAGTGAAATAGCAAATAAGAAGGGTAAAAGCTACATACTTCCACAGGAACGAAAATCACTTATTGAAGTAGGTATTACCGCTGGTTCAGTGCCAAGTACGGCCACTCTTACTATCAACGAAATTACTTGGGAACGTTTTAGTGGTTACCAAGAACGGCCAAATATCAATATTTATCAGAAACGCTATAACCAGGTGTCTTCGGGCGTAGGTTTTGGAGAAGCCTTTGGCTTGGTATCCAATGAAAGCCCTTTTGATTTCCGCAGCCTTACCGTGAAAGTTATTCTTCGTGATCGAGATGGGAAGCCATTGGCCGTAAATACCACTGAAATGCGTACTATTACCTCAGGCGAAGAACGTGATTTTCGACTCCTTTGGCCAGAACAGTTTCCTGGCGCCGTAGAAGCAGTGGATATGGAAGTCGATGCAGATTATTATCATGCCGAAAATTTCTTGAAGCAGTATCTTCCAGGTGGACGCTTCCAAGAAGGAGCTCCACAGACGGGCTACTAGGCTTTCTGTCAAAACAAAAATAACACACAAACAAGAATAATTTTTTCAGAAATTATTATGTGGTTTTTTATACGAAAATTTGATTGGATACTGCTGAGCATTGTTGGTATTTTAGTGTCGCTCAGTCTTATCATGATGTACAGTATTTCATCAGGTGGTGGTACTGATTATTTTACTCGTCAGGCAGTGGCGGTAGCCTTAGGTGCTGCCGTACTTTTCTTCGTAGCCACTTTGGATTATACACATATAGCCAAGTACAGTACGCCGATTTACTTTGCTACGCTTCTGGTTTTGTTGGGAGTGTTACTCTTTGGAGTGACGGTCCGCGGTACAGCTGGGTGGTTATCTTTTGGATTTTTCCAGGTTCAGCCAGTGGAAGTAGCCAAGGTGTCCTTAATTATTTTCTTGGCCAGTTTTATTTCCAAGAAAAAAAGTGAGCTTGGTGAATGGACCAGGCTTATTGTCAGTCTTCTTTTGACGGCTAGTGTGATCTTTCTTGTCTTAAAGCAGCCTGATCTTGGATCAAGCTTGGTGTTGATGGCTATTTGGGGAGGAATGATTCTTGCTTCAGGAATTCGCCTGAAGCAGTTCGCCGTTCTTGCAACGCTAGCACTCATGCTTCTGGGTATTGGTTGGGCGACCCTTGATGCTTATCAGGTAGCTCGTATAGAGACCTTTCTCAATCCTGAACTTGATCCAAAGGGCAGTGGCTATAACGTGCTTCAAGCTATTGTGGCCGTGGGGTCAGGAAGTGTGACAGGAAAGGGCTTGGGCAATGGCTCACAATCACAGCTTAATTTCTTACCAGAAAAACAGACAGACTTTATCTTTGCTGTTGTTTCAGAAGAGCTTGGTCTGGTAGGAGCTCTCCTGGTAATTGGACTCTACGGAGTACTTCTGTTTCGTATCAAGAGTATCGGGGAACAGGCTCGAGATAACTTTGGCTACTTAGTATCAGTAGGTGTATTTGTCATGATCTTTACGCAGGTTACGATCAATGTGGGTATGAATATGGGACTTTTACCGGTAACCGGTCTTCCAGCTCCATTTCTTTCTTACGGGGGCAGCTCGCTTTTGTCGCTCTTCCTTTCGGTAGGACTTCTCTTAAGTATTTATCAGAGAAAGCGGGGGAATATTGACTATCGTATGTCACTTGAGAAAGAGTATATCTAGACAATACGCTATTGCAAAAAATATAAAAATGTGGTATAATTAAGAAAGAGTACCTACTGCCTCAAAAAGTAAAAGAAGGGATTTTCGATTGACGATACACCCACTATTTGCTACAATGATAAGGCTTAAAAAAAGCAAAAAACCATTTTTGCTCGACTATATCTATAGAATCTTCTTATGAGATTACTGCTCGTCCTTCAGGCCATTGTGGCCATCCTCCTGGTTGTTTCTATCCTTCTCCAAAACCGCGGTTCTGGACTCGGAAGCGCTTTCGGTGGTGACTTTGGTGGTTACTACACCAAGCGTGGTATTGAAAAATTTCTTGTGTATGGGGCCGTTTTTTTAGCGGTTATCTTTTTCGTACTTGCACTCGTGAATGTACGTTTGGCTACGGCCGCTCTCTAAATTATTAACTCACGCGTATCAGACTTTCTGCTGTCCTTAAAGCTATTGCTCCTCGAAGCCTTGTAAATATTTACAATGCGCTTTCATATAAGGAGCGTGTTGTAGCGGCTACCCTTTTTATCGTCGCTCTTTTCGCCTTACTTTTTTGGGTGGGCGCTCTCTATGTTACATCTACCAAAGCGATTGCTGATTTTGGAGGTGAATATCGAGAAGGTATTGCCTCTCAGCCACGTTACATTAACCCGGTTATTGCTCAGACCAGTGAAGCTGATCAGGATTTAGTACAGCTTATTTATAGTAGTCTCTTTAGCTATGATGAAAATGGAAAGTTTACCAAAAGCGTGGCCAGTGACTATAAAGTAGAGGATAATGGTTTACGTTATGTAGTAACTCTCAAACAGGGAGTGAAATTTCATGACGGTACAGAACTTACCGCTGATGATGTTCTCTACACCGTTCAGACTATCCAAGACCCAAGTTACAAGAGCCCACTTCGTTCTAACTGGCTTTCGGTGGAAGCACAAGTTATAGATCAGTATACGATTGCCTTCACTCTTAAGAAGCCATACTTTGGTTTTATAGAAAACTTAACCGTAGGAATTTTGCCAAAACATATTTGGGAAAACATTACCCCAGATAAGTTCTTGCTTTCAGACTATAATCTCGCGCCAGTAGGTTCAGGACCGTATCGTTACTACAATCTAGAGAAGGATTCAAGCGGTAATATTCTCTCTATCGAACTTCGTTCTTTCAAAGAATACTTTGATGGTACAGCCTATATACCGAAATTTATTTTTTCTTTCTATCCTGATCAAGACACACTCCTGACTGCGTACAGTAAGAAAGAAGTCCTTGGTATTCACAGTATTATGCCTAGTGAGCGTGATCGTGTGAGTGAGCTCAAGAGCACGGTTCTTTATGAAGTCTCTATCCCAAGAATCTTCTCTGTTTTTCTTAACACCCTGAAGAGTAAGCCCCTTGCTTTTGACGAAGTACGTGAAGCTCTTGCCTATGGGACTGATCGAGAAGCTATCATTCGCGAAGTGCTCCTTGGAAAGGGTACAGAAGCCAAATCTGCTTTTATGCCTTTCATGGATGGATTTTCTTCTGACCTACCAGCAGCTCATTTTGATCAAGCAAAAGCCAACGAAATTCTTGATAAGGCCGACTGGAAAAAGGGCGATGACGGTATTCGCTCAAAAGATGGTACCGTTCTCGAAATAGAACTCACTCTTCCTGAGTGGCCAGAAATTCAGAAAACAGCTGAGCTCCTAAAGTCTCAGTGGGAGGCTGTCGGTATCCGCGTCACCCTCAATCAATTGAGTGCTGCGGATCTTCAAAAAAACGCTATCAAAAACCGCGAATACCAAGCGCTTCTTTTTGGTCAGGCTGCTATGCTTGAGAGCGATCCATATTCATTCTGGCACTCATCGCAGAAAGCTGATCCAGGTCTTAACCTAGCATTGTTTGATAACAAAGATGCTGATACTGTTCTCGAGAGGCTTCGTGAAAATCTTGACCCAGAGGGAAGAAGAAACGACTATAGAGCTTTCCAAGAAATTCTTATCAAAGAAAACCCAAGTATTTTTCTCTACAGTCCAACCTATCTGTATGTGATGAATAATAGCGTGAAGGGTGTTATGATTAAACGTGTTGATAATCCGTCTCATCGTTTGAGCGGAGCAAGTAAATGGTACATTGATACCAAGCGAGTTTTTAAAAAAGGAGAATAAAAATATAGAGCATATGCCACATTCACTTGATACCCATGATTTTCATTCCATGATTACTGAGAGTCCAACTCAGTTTGCGACCGGTTTTGAAATAGCCAAGAGTGCACGAGTAGAGGGGAGTTTTTCTGGAGTATCTGTTTCTGGTATGGGTGGTTCAGCTTTGCCGGTAGATATCCTTCGGATTCTTCTTGCAGATATTGCCAAGCGTCATAATACGAGTGTTCCTACTCTCTATCAGAACCGTAACTATGGATTACCTGCTGGTCTTCCGAGTGATACGCTCTATATCTTGAGTTCTTATTCTGGTAATACCGAAGAGACGCTAGAAACCCTCTCAGAAGTCATTAAACACGGTCTCCCAGCGATTGGTATGTCAGCCGGAGGTGAGTTGGAAAGAATCTGTAGAGAGGCCGGCATTCCCCATATTAAGCTTCCTATCCCGAGTGAGGGTTTTCAGCCACGTATGGGAACAGGGTTTTTTATTGCGGCGCTACTTGAAATTTTTATCAATCATAATCTTATCCCTGATGTTCGTGCTGAAGTGCTTCATGATGCCAACCTGGTGCTTGAGCAAATAGGGGAAATAGAAGTCGAAGGAGAGGCTCTTTCTAAAAAAGTAGCCGGTAAAACTCCTGTTATCTATGCTCCTGATCAGCTTCGTGGACTGGCTATGGTATGGAAAATCAAGTTCAATGAGAATGCCAAGACCCCGGCATTTTGGAACTACTTCCCAGAGCTCAATCACAATGAAATGGTAGGATATACCCTTCCTCAAGGAGCCTTTTTTATCATTATGCTCCGAGATCGTGAAGACCATCCTCGTAACCAGAAACGTTTTGCCCTTATGGCTGAATTATTGCGTGAAAAGGGGATAGAAGTGGAAATACTTGACACAAAGGGCGAAAGCGTGTTTAATAGAGTATTGATGAGTATCGCCCTTGGGGACTTTACCTCGTACTTCCTGGCCCTGGCCTACGGACAAGATCCGACACCAGTAGATATGGTAGAAGAATTCAAAAGACGTCTGACCGTATAGGTCTTTTGAATTACTTGCCTTGGTGGTGGAATTGGTAGACACACTAGCTTCAGGTGCTAGCGCTCGCAAGGGCATAGGAGTTCGAGTCTCCTCTAAGGCACAAATAGATATTGCCTAGTATGGTATGAAGCCTCGGCTTCATAGACACTCTAGAGTAGAAGGTTCGAATCCTTCTTAGGCACAATGTACACGTTTACTTTTCGTAAGCGACAAAGACTAGGAAACTGCTTCTCACAGTTAACCGTCATTGTAAAAAGATAGAGCATTCTATCAGTTACAGAGTTTACTTTCCGTATGGAGAGTAAGTATTATTATATTTTTATCGTTAACGAAGAGCATAGTCTCTTCAAACAAAACAGTATGTTGCAAAACACAACACCAAAACCACAGGGTGGAAATAGAAATTTCCGTGGTGCAAAAATAGCCCAAGATAATTTACCGAGTGTGAATCGTACTCCAGCAGTAGGTGCCTTTGAAGGTATTGTTGCTCGTGAACAATCAACTCGTGTGCAGCCACAGGGCAAGACCTTTGGAGCTCCAAAAAAGACCGACGAAGTGCGTGCACCACGTCCACAAGGAACTGCTCCACAAGCTAAGACTCATCCAGCAAAGAATCCTTCAGGACCTCGTCCTGCTGGTTCTCCTGGACAGAAGCCAAAACCAGGAAATGGTAATGGTAAGAAGCGAGCGGGTGGCGCTAAAGGACGAAGAGACAATCGCTTTCAGAATGTCCGCGCCCACATGGAAGCCCCTAAAAAGACTGACATTGTACCAGCTATACCAAGCGAGACCCTTCGTATTATTCCTCTTGGAGGACAAGAAGAAGTAGGTCGAAACATGACGGTCTTTGAATATGGAAATGATATTGTCATTATCGATATGGGTGTGCAGTTCCCAGAGGAAGACATGCCAGGTATCGACTATATCGTACCAAACGTTTCTTATCTCAAAGGAAAAGAAAAGAATATTCGTGGAGTTATCTTTACTCATGGTCACTTAGACCATATTGGAGCTGCTCCTATTCTCCTAAAACAACTTCAGTACCCAACTATTATTGGACGTGATTTTACCTTAGCTCTTATTCAGCGCAAGGTAGAAGACGTACAAAAAGGAGCTGGTAAAAATCTTAAAACCATTCGCGTGAAGTCACTCGATGATCGTATTAAGCTTGGAGTTTTTGAACTTCGTTTCTTTGAAGTAGAACACTCTATTATGGATGCTATGGGAGTAGCCTTGGTTACCCCATCAGGATCTATTATTCACCTCGGTGATTGGATGATTAGCCATGAGCCAATTGATCCAGCCAACAGTGAAGTAAGTTACAATCATCTTGAAACTCTTCCAAAGCCGACATTTCTGATGCTCGAAAGTCTTGGAGCTCTAAAAAAGGGTCTTCCACCATCAGAGACCGAAGTACATAAGAATCTTCAGGATCTTATTAGCGGTGCCCCTGGTCGTGTAATTATTGGAACCTTTGCTTCTCAGGTGCGTCGTATCGCGTATCTTATCGAGTATGCAGAACGTCGCGGTAAGAAAGTAGCTCTTGAAGGTTACAGCATGAAAATGAATATTGAAGTAGCCAAAGAACTCGGTTACCTCAAAGCCAAGAAAGAAACCCTTATCACAATCAATGATATCCACAAGTATCCAGACAATCAGGTGGTTATTATCTGTACTGGCGCGCAAGGGGAATCAAACGCGGCTCTTTCAAGAATCGTGACCGATAACCATCGTTTCGTGAAACTCCAGAAGAATGACACTATTATTTTTTCATCTTCTGTTATTCCAGGTAACGAACGTACTATTCAGAGATTAAAGGATAACCTGTATCGTAAGTGTGATAATGTTATTCACTCAGACATGATGGAAATTCATGTAGGAGGTCATGGTACTATCCATGAAATCGAAGAGATTCTTCGTCAGGCCAAGGCTACCTATGTACTCCCGGTATATGCTAACCACTACTTCATCAAAGAAGCAGGTAAGATTGCGGAGCGCATGGGATATCCAGACAAAAATATTTTTGTGATGGATAATGGTCATGTACTCGAAGTACCTAAGATTAATCCGGTTCAGCAAGAATTCCCACGTCTCTTGAAAGAAAAGGCAGATACCAGTTACGTCTTCATTGACGGACTTGGTATTGGTGATATCGGACACGTAGTGCTGCGCGATCGCCAGGTGCTCGCTGAAGATGGTATGTTTGTGATTACCGTTATTATCGATGGTAAGAAAAAGGATATCGTCGGTAACATTCAGATTACTTCTCGTGGATTTATCCATGTCAAAGAAAACTTTGAGCTCCTAAATGAAACCAAACGTAAGGTCCAGAAAATTGTGAAGGATAATACTTCCAAAGAAGCTTCACTTGATTGGGAAAACCTTCGTAATCAAATCCGTGAAGTCATTGGACAGTTCCTCTTTCAAAAGACCGAACGTCGACCAATGATTCTACCGGTAGTAGTAGAAGTCTAAGAAAAAATCCCTGCCTCATTGGTGGGGATTTTTTTAGAGAAATTTGCCTTACTATTTTTTGATAAAATCAAAGTATTTTCTAACAGAAAAACCCAGCGAGTTTTTCTTGGCTGGAGATATATTTTTGAGCAGAGCTCAAACCATGCAAATATATCTCCAAGCCTCGAAAATACTTTATTTCATAAAAAATAAAGTAAATATGTTATAATAGGGCTAAATAAGGATATTTTATGCAGAAACTTTTTTCAGGTGTACAGCCGTCAGGTAATCTTCATATCGGTAACTACCTTGGTGCCGTGAAACAGTGGGTGAGTCTCCAGGACAATCACGAGAGTCTTTTCTGCGTGGTAGACCTGCATGCCATTACTGTTCCCCAAGATCCAGAAGAGCTTAAGAAGAAGACTTTAGAAATTGCCAAGATTTACTTAGCTTCTGGTATTGATCCTACCAAGTGTACGCTATTCGTACAGTCACAAGTCTCAGCTCATAGTGAGCTTTGTTGGATATTGAATACGCTTGTAATGATAAGTGATCTAGATAAGATGACACAGTTCAAAGAAAAAACAAGAAAGAATATTATTAAGAAAAAAATAGGAGAAGAAATAGTTGAGAGAAGAAAAATGACAGCTCAGGAATATACAGAGCATGTATTGAATAAAATCGGTGTAGGGCTTTTTGATTATCCAGTTCTCATGGCTGCAGATATTTTGCTCTATGATACTGACATAGTGCCAGTGGGGGATGATCAGCTTCAGCATATCGAGCTCGCACGAACACTGGCTCGCAGATTTAATGAGCGCTTTGGTGAAACGTTTGTAGTGCCAGAAGGAAGGATTCAGAAAGAAGGGGCTCGTATTATGGGTCTCGATGATCCAACCAAGAAAATGTCAAAGTCTGCTCCCAGTGAATACAACTACATTTCCCTTACAGATGATGTAGCAACAGTACAAAAGAAAATCAAAAAAGCTGTGACTGATAGCGGTACAGATATTACGTATAGTGATGACCGTCCAGGACTCAAAAATCTTATTAATATCTATAGTTTGTTTTCCGATAAAACTCCAGAGCGTATTGTAGAGATGTATGTCGGCAAGGGGTACGGTGATTTTAAGTCTGACTTAGCATCGGTCATTAGTAGTTTCCTTACTCCTTTTCAAGAACGGATGGCAGCCATCTCAGACGAAGAAGTAAAAAGTATACTTGAAGCTGGTGCGGTAAAGGCAAGAGCACAAGCTGAGGCTAAGATGAAACAAGTACGAGAAAAAGTAGGACTTTTGTAGAAAGAGAAAAAGTAGGGTCACTCATCGGAGTGACCCTTTTTTGTGAAGCGAGTTTGCTTCGTTGGTGGCTTCGCGAGGAAGTCTTTTCCTCGGGAGGCAATGAGTTCCATGAAAGCATCGAGGCTTATGCTTGAGATATTTTGCTCTGGTATCAGGTATATCACAAGTCACACGAGGACTAGTGTATTCACCAGGAATGCGGAGTATAAGTATGCAGATAGGCGTTCCCTTCTCTTGAATCTCAAGAATTTCTTGATACCAAGAGAGGAGCGCTTGATGACCAAGAAGGTTGGTCTTGGGTGTAGCGGTTTTCATGGGAATTCCCCTTCGAATGGGTAAAGAACTTTTGAGCTATAAAAAAACCGCCCATAGGGGGCGGTTTATGACGCTTCGATTTTTCCAGAAATGGTGAAGTATTTTTTGCTCATTGGTACCAAGTATACTCTTTTCTTGGAAATGAGCAAATTTTTTCTTATCCACGGATAATAGCTAGGAGTTCAGCTGTTTTTTCTGCTAAGAGTTCAGGTGTCTCAGCTTCAAGGTTAAGACGAAGAAGAGGTTCGGTATTAGAAGCCCGTACATTAAACCACCAGGTAGGATAGCTTACTTTGAGTCCATCAAGTTCATGTTGCGATCCATCAGCATACTTCTCACGAAGTTCTGTGAGTACTTGGTCTTTTTGTTCTACTTCACTATTGATTTCACCTGAGTGATAGTAGCGCTTGATTTCAGCGACCAACTGACTCAGACTCTTACCTGTCTCAGACATAAGATTGAGGAGAAGAAGAGCAGGAAGCGTCCCAGCTTCAGCATAGGAGTTTTCTTCGAAATAGTAGTGACCTGAAAGTTCACCGGCAAATATGGCTCCTGTCTCACGCATTTGACGCTTGATATTGGCATGACCTACCTTGCATTCAAGCGCCGTACCGCCATGTTCCTCGATGACTTCTTTTACCGCACGTGATGAACGAAGGTCGTAGAGGATAGTTGATCCCGGACGTGTTTCGAGGATAGTGCGAGCAAGAAGACCGGTGATAAGGTCCATCGGAATAACTTCACCTAGCTCATTTACAAATCCGATACGATCGGCATCACCATCATAGGCGATACCCATATGAGCTCCTGTTTCACGTACTTTAGCTTGGAGCTCAACGAGAGTTTCTACATTAAGAGGATTGGCCTCATGACAATCAAAAGCCTTTTCGATATCATCATAGAGATAGGTGAGAGTCAGCTGTTCCTCAAACTGTTGATAGATAGGAAGTTCATAGACTCCCATGGCATTGGCCGTGTCAATTACGAGTGAGAAATGACTTTTTTCAAAGGATGCAAATGAAGCAAAGTAGCCATAGTAGGCAGGCTTGATGTCTTCGGTTGTTAGCTTTCCTTGAGAGGCTACTTCTGGAAAATTTCCTGCCAAGGCAATATCTCGAATATCAGAGAGTCCAGTGCTTTCTCCCACAGGTACCGCTCCTCTTAGAGCTATCTTCATTCCGTTATACTGTGGAGGGTTGTGAGAAGCAGTAATAGAAATAGCGGCGTCGATATCAAGTCGTCCAGCAGCAAAGTACACCATTGGAGTAGTGATAATTCCAAGGTCTATCACATTAGCGCCACCATCCATAACACCGCGAGTAAATTCAGCAAAAAGACTGGGACTAGATGTTCGTACATCACGACCCACGCCTACGGTAGTGGGGTTGAGGTGGAGTACAACGGCCCGGCCAATAGCATAAGCAGTAGCCTCATCGAGTTCTGATGGATAAATACCTCGGATATCGTAGGCTTTAAAAATTGCTTTATTCATAGAAAATCATCTTAAAGATATTTCTTATTATACCATTAACTTTTCTTAAACTCTTGACTTTTGGCTTATATGAAGTATACTTTCCAGGTCATTCGACAAGTTCTTCAATAGCTTACAAGAACAGAGGAGGAAATCTCATGATGAAACGCCTTGTAGTTATTCCTTGGTACGGGGAACCTCGGCATCGCGGCTTTATAGCCAGAATATTCAATTTTCACCCTCAGAACCGCATGGTTTTGATACGGAGCGATGACTTCACTCCAAGAGAAGGATGGCAATTTTACCAAACGGGCCGCTTTTCCATGACTGACATTGATCAAATCATTGTAAGGCATGTCCGACGTCATTTTGGTATTGTTGCTGTCAGTCGCAACTTTCGCGAACTGACTCGTTTCATTCATGATGATGAGAACGGGCCCTGCGAAATTATCGTGGGCGATATCCTTCTTTCATCAAGCGAGTGGGTGCGGCAAAAGCAATCGGCGGTTATTCCTCTCAAGAAGGAAAAAAAACTGTTCACCAAATGGTGGCAATTTTCCAGGTTGCGAGAGCTGAACGAGGATGGTCTTCTGTACCATCTTTCCAGCGTCGTTTTCTCTCGGCCGGTGGTCCAGGCTTTTCTGAAGGGGTCAGAAGAACCAGTTCCGCAGGCAGCCTGAAGGCAAACTATCACAACGTTGATAAACAGGGGGAGAGTCTTTCGAGACTCTCCTTTTTTGTTGACCCAAAAGCTTTTCTTGTCTATAATAAGGCATTATTAAAGCTTGCTTTTAATACGTAGTTATTAAAGTTCACTTTTAATAAGCAATTATTTAAGTTTTACATACATGGCACTTCAAGTCGGAATCGTCGGCCTCCCGAATGTTGGAAAATCAACCCTTTTTAAAGCACTGACTAGAAAACCAGTGGATATTAACAATTATCCTTTTTGTACTATTGAACCAAATGTAGGCATAGTCGAAGTCAAAGATGAGCGTCTTATGGCATTGGCAAAACTTTCTGGAAGTAAAAAAACCATTCCAGCGGTGGTGGAATTTGTAGATATTGCTGGTCTCGTGAAAGGAGCGAGTGAGGGGGAAGGACTCGGCAATAAATTTCTTCATAATATTCGCGAGGTAGATGCCATTGTTCATGTGGTACGAGTGTTTAAAAACGATGATATTATCCATGTTCATAATCGTGTAGAACCGAGTGACGATATTGCTATTATTCATACAGAGCTTATCTTGGCTGATATGGAAACCGTCACCAAGCGTAAAGTAAAGACCATCAAAGAAGCCCGTTCTGGTAACAAAGAAGCGATAGCAGAACTTGCTCTCCTGGAACGTATTGATGGTGTTCTAGCTGAAGATAAGCTAGCCAATAGTCTTCTTAAGGATCTTAGTGAAGCAGAGCAAAAAATACTTCAAGGACTACAGCTTCTTACGGTAAAGCCAGTACTGTTTGTGTATAATGTTTCAGATGTGACTGAAAAACTGACCGATGAACTTGAGGCTTATCCTCACGTAAAGCTTGATATCAAGATAGAAGAAGAGCTTATCGAAATGACTGAAGAAGAGGCCAAAGAAATGGGCATGGAGTCTCATATACCAACGCTCGTTACCGAAGCCTACACACTTCTCGGTCTTATGACCTATTTCACTACTGGCCCCGAAGAGTCTCGAGCCTGGACAGTAAAAGTCGGTTCTACTGGACCGCAAGCAGGCGCGGCTATTCACGGTGATTTTGAAGAAAAATTTATTCGTGCAGAAGTAGTGAGTTGGGATACGCTTCTTGAAGCAGGATCATGGTCAAATGCTAGAGACAAAGGAACACTTCGTCTTGAAGGTAAGAGTTATATCGTCAAAGATGGTGATGTAATTGTTTTTAAAATTTAGACGATACTTTTTTCAAAAACTCCTTGTTGTCTCAAGATCACGAGGAGTTTTTTTGTTGTGTTTGTGGTATAATTAAAAAAGAAAAAAACAAAAACACGACCTATGCGTATTGAAATGGAACAATTAAAAATGTTCCTGATAGATTCAAGTATTCTTCCAAAAGAACAAGTGGAAGAAGTCGCCAAAGAAGCAAAAACAGCTGAAAAAGATCTGGGAACTCTTCTCCTTGAAAAAAAGCTCGTCAAAGAAGCTGAGCTTCAGCGTATGTATGCCTACATTCTGGGTATTCCTTTCGTAGATCTTTCCAAAGAAGCAGTACCGATTGAAATTCTTCAGATTGTCCCTGAGTTGATTGCTAAGAAGTATAATATTGTCTCATTTCAGAAAACAGGATCTGATCTCAAGGTAGCTATGCTCAACCCTGAGGATTTGCAAACTATTGATTTTATTAAGAAAAAGACCGGTCTTCGTATTATTCCTTGTCTAACCACGAGAGAAAGTATCCAGACAGCCCTTAAGCAGTACGAAAGGAGTTTGAAGGCAGAATTCGGCGACATTCTCACGGACGATATCAAAGAAGATGGCAAGGAGCCAGAAGAAAATCTGGAAGCCGTAGCAGCCGGGCTACCGATCATTCGTATTGTAGATACACTCCTCAAGCACGCTATCTTGGAGTCTGCTTCAGATATTCATATTGAACCAGAAGAAAAAGAAGTGCATGTGCGCTATCGTATTGATGGTGTGCTTCATGAGGCTATGACCCTTCCAAAAGATGTAGCACAGGGGATTGTGGCTCGTATTAAAGTGCTCTCTAACCTGAAGCTTGATGAACATCGTTTACCACAAGATGGTCGCTTTAAGATTGAAAAAGAAGAATACAAGATTGCTTTTCGTGTCAGTATTCTCCCTGTGTTTGATGGAGAGAAGATTGTTATGCGTTTGCTTGATGAATCATCGAAGGGCCTTACTTTAGAGAAAATGGGTCTTCATCCACACGCTTTGGAAGTGGTACAGCGCGAAATCAATAAGCCAAACGGTATGATCTTGGTTACTGGTCCTACCGGATCAGGAAAAACAACTACTCTCTACACGGTGATGGATATTTTGAATACTCCTGAAGTAAACGTCAGTACCGTAGAAGATCCAGTGGAATACCGAATGCCAAGGGTCAATCAGACCCAGGTCCAACCAAAAATTGGCATGACTTTTGCCGCAGCTCTGAGGTCTCTTCTTCGTCAGGATCCAGATATTATCATGGTGGGAGAAATTCGAGATCAAGAAACACTGGAAATTGCTATGCACGCCGCTATGACAGGACACTTGGTGTTGTCAACGCTTCATACAAACTCGGCAGCTGCTACACTTCCGCGTATGCTTGATATGGGTGCAGAACCTTTCCTTATCGCCTCTACAGTCAATGTTATTATCGCTCAGCGTTTGGTCCGTCGTTTGTGTGTAGAATGTCGTAAGGAATACACGCTTGATAAAAAAGAAATTGATTCTCTGGCTAAGTCATATGATATAGATGAAGTGCTTGAGTGGCTTCAGAAGGATGCGAGTGGCAAAAAGTATCTCAAAGACGCTAAAACTTGGGAACAAGTACCTCTCTACAAAGCAGTAGGCTGTGATCAGTGTGGAGGAGAAGGATATCGAGGACGACAAGGTATCTATGAAGTACTTGAGATGGATACCGATGTTCGAAAGCTGGTAACTGAAGAAGGAACTACTACAGAAATGATTGATGCACAGGCGAAGAAGGGTGGTATGGCTACTATGGTAGAAGACGGCTTCCTGAAAATTATTCAGGGTGTGACTTCGCTTGAAGAGGTAATGAGGGTAACAAAAGAGTAGTCAAAGAAAATTCATAGATTTTTCATGTTAGAATAAAAGCGAAACAAAAATAACAAAAAAATAATTTTATTTACAATTAAAGTATGTACTTAGTAAGAAAGTTACACCTTCTTTTTCTTGCTGGACTTATCTTAGTTCCAGTCACGTTTGTTTCAGCTGAAGTGAATGTAGAAAGAAAGACAGAAGTCTTGGCTGATGTCAGTCTTCGAGACTGTAGCCTTAAGGGACAAGATACAAAAGAGCTTTCTATAGAGTGCTCATTCTTAAACAAGAAAGGTATTCAACCGGGTATACGTTATTCAGTGAAGCTTATTACCACCCAAGATAATACTCGCGTTACTCTGGATGAAAAAGTATATGATAAGACCTTGGTACTCTATGAAAACGAATCAGTAAAAGAATCATTTACCTACCAAGTGCCTTCTTTTTCCGAAGAAAGTGCTGAAGTGTGGGTAACGGCTCGTACCGAAGAAGGAGTTTCTCTTGCGAATGTCTCTCTAGGAAAAATTAAAGGCTCTTCTCAGGAGGGATCTCTTGAGATTATGAATCCTACCTGCTATCTGAAGGTAGATGGTGAAGCAGGAGACAAAAAATATACACTACTTCAGGGTGTCGATATAGACAGCCAGGAGAAGCTTGTTGCCTACTGTGAAATTAAGAATCTTGGTAGTACCTCCGTCACGTACACTCCACAGTTTGAAACTCATTTCAGAAATATTTTTGGAATAGTGACACCTCACACTGGTGAAGAGAATCCACAATTGACACTGGCTCCGAATGAGAGGAAGAATGTGTATTTTACCCTTCCAAAAGCAAAAGATCCTCAAGCGTATGATGTAGTTCTTACTCTTACTGATAGTACTAAGAAGACTCTTTCCAATAATATTTCTTTTCACTATGTTTTGAGAGGAGCTTCAGCTACGATACAAAACATAGCTCTGGATAAGGACATGTATCTTAAAGGTGAAAAAGCTACTTTTACGGTCTTTTGGACTGAATCTGCGGACACTCATCGTATGAGTCGAAAAGAAGGTACAGCATCAGGAGCTTCTACTATAAGACTATCTCTTTTGGATGGTAATGGAGTTCAATGCGCTAGTCCATTTGATCATCAAATAGCAACTGATAAGTTGGAAAGAGCTTCATCGATACCACTTGTACTAGAAGTAACTAAGAACTGTATTGATCCAAAGATAACGACTCAGGTAATCGATAAAGGCGGAAAAGTGTTGACGGAAAAAAGTATTTCTTTGACGAGTAAGAATGCTTCGGAAGAATTACGTAAAGAAAGTCAAGCTGAAGCCAAGGGAGCTGTGATGGGATTTATAGAAAATCCAGTCGTTATAGTCGTGGTGCTTATTTCCCTCTTAGGTTTAGGCGTTGCTTTGGTAGCGGCTTTTCGTAATAAAAGAAGGGGTCTAAAAAGCCTTGCCTTTTTCTTAGTCCTTTTGAGCGGTGCATTTTTCTCTTCTTCTGCAGAGGCAGCTACCTTTATTGATGTATGGGTTATCACTGGTGCTGGTGAATGTGGAGTAGATGAGTATGGAAATCCTATTACTTGTGATGAAGAAAGAATTGACACGCAATTCACTGTAGATTTGGATAAAAGTACCTACAATCCAGGGGAGACTATTCAAGTCACAGGATTTTTTGTGGATAGTGTCTGTACTGATGGAGCTCATCTTGGAGGTAACCTTGACGCTACCAATGAACCAAGTGGAGAGAGCAGTACTCTCTTGAGTAATTCTTCTGCTGGAGTACAAAACTCTACTTTTTTTACAGCGCCATCTACACCAGGTACTTATAGAGTTATTTTTTCTGGAGGAACGAGTGGCATAGGGAACAATGCTGGTTTTGATATAGATCTTACGGAAAATTTTACCATTCCAAAAACATCTTATTCTGTATACTACACAGTTTCTAATCCGAGTGCTGATGGAACTTGTGGATCAGCTAATGGACAAAATTTTTCATCAGCACCAGCCACAAACCTTTGTGGATACAGTAGTTCTGCTCCAGTAGTCACTGGTTCGGGCCCATGGAATTGGACCTGTACTGGCTTGGCAGGAGGAGTAGATGCAAACTGTTCTGCTAACCCAACCCCTCCAATAGTTGACTTACAGGTAGATTATCAGCAAGGACCTCTTTTAAGAAATGCGGGCGATCAGCTTCGTCTCTCGTGGAATACCTCTAGCGCAGTTAGTTGTAATGCTTGGGGATGGGGATGGCATAGCGGGGAAGTAGTAGGGTTGTCGGGAAATGATTTTCCTATTTCTATGAACCTAGCATCAGGTACGTACCAATTGACATGTTCTAATGGAGCAGGTGTATCAACAACGGATCAAGTAGTTGTAAATGTGAATGGTCCTACCGCCGATCTAAAGATTAATGGTAGTGACGGTCCTCTTACCGTAAATAGAAATGATAACCTTAATATTACGTGGGGCAATGTACCAAATAGTACCTCATGTAGTGGAACGGGTGCAGGTTGGACGGGTGCAAAGAGTACTTTTGGAGGAAATGATAATGCTTCAGCGACCGCTACAGATACGTACCAAATTACCTGTACTGGCCCTGGAGGAACAATAGTAGATTCAGTTCCTGTCACTCTTTCAAACACTTTAAAAATCTGTGAAAACTCTTGTTCTTCAAATATGGAAGCGCCTAACTCTTTTGTTATGATTCAAGGATCAGTTAATAATTATGTAGCTTGCTTCAATAATGCTATCGGCTGTACTGATGGAAGTGGTAATGTAACTTCTGGAGCTTCCTGGAGTGAAGATGGTGGCTCTAACGTTATTACCCTTACAAATGGTGATCCTAAGACTGTGAATGCAACGAGAAGAGGAGCAGAAAACTTCTCTGCTTCCTATGGAGGTCAGACACAGGCAAAGACCGTTTCAGTTACCTGTACTGATGCTGGAGCCTGTAGCAGAGATGGCAGAACAGCTAATCTCTGTCAATCGGATACGTTTACCGTTGTAGATATTTGTGGAGATACTCAGAGTTGTACAGGAACGAAAACCTGTGACTTTAACTGGAAAGAAATAGCCCCATAAGGAATTTTAGCAACTTATTTAAGAATGTAGACGTATGAAAAAAATCTTTCTTTCTGTAATTCTTATAGTAACGTTTGTGTTACCTATAACAGTTCTTGCACAAGAACCGTTAGAAGATGAAATTAAGGTAACGGTTATTGATAGTCCTCTAGATGCAAGTATTTCTATAGATGAAAAAGAAAGTATCACTCCTTTCTACAGCAGAGGAAAAGATAAAGAAAGTGAGTCCTGTATGAGCATCTATCCCTATGGTTCAGTTCATTTCTCTCTTCAATCTTCAGTTGAACAAACAGTACCGGGTTCAAGCTTGAGTTTCACAGGAACCCTTAGTAATGACAACGAATTTCCTCTTATAGATGGTAAAGTAACTTTACGAGTGTATAAAGGAGGGAGTGTAATTGTTGATCAGTTCCTCTACGAAGAAAAAACAAGTCTGAATGGTTTTGAAAAAAAAGACATTTCTTTTAGCTGGCATGTACCTGAGGATGCTTCTGAAGGAGAATATAGTGTAGTACCTTATTTTTCTTACGGAGATCAAGTTCTCTCAGGTCTATATTTCACGGATACACTTCCAGAACAAAAAGAGTCTTTTTATGTAGTCAGCGATGAAAAAGGAGCTATTTTTATTGATAGTACAAAGACAACTCTCAATGGAAATCAGTATGCAGTAAATTCTTGGTATGAAAAAGGGGAGAATGTAAGTGTAACAGTAACCCTTGTAAATCCATCAAATAAGACTCAGGCCACACAACTTACCTGGGAAGAATTTTCCTACAATGATTTTAAAGCAGACAATCTTCTTCAGAAAAAACAAGAACTTATCTCACTAGACCCTAATCAGAGTAAGCAGGTAACGTATCAAATTCCAGCTCAGATGGTAGGTGTTTCTTATCTGAAGGTAACCACACAGGGTCAATACCAGAAAAGTATACAAAATATACGTGTCATAAGAAATGGATCAATGGATATTGTTCTTGGTACGCCTACGCTTGGACATTTTCCTCTAAGAACAGATAAAGCTAATACCTTGTCAGCTTGTGTTTATGGCGTAAATAAAGGTGATCTAGATGGCATGAGTGCTGTTCTTACTTTGATTGATGAAGAGGGGGAGACGCTCTATTCTAAGGAGACCATTCTAGGGAATGAAAGTGTTGAGCAAGCCCTTCTTCTGAACTTTAGCCCTAGTAGAAATTCTGACAATGTCACTCTAAAACTGAAGCTCACTGATAAGGGAGGTAAGGTCAAAGAGTCTCAAGTTTTCTATTCTTGCGAAGCTCTTACCGGAGGTCCTTGTTTTACAAAACCAAGTGTTGTAAGCAAGATTGTCTCATTTAAGAAATCAATTCTGGTTTTTGCTATAGGCTTACCGCTTTTGATGATTGTGCTTCTGTGTATCAAGAAAACAAAGAGAAGATCACGCTTTAGACTTTTGATACTTTTCTTTGTTTTTGGAATTTCTCTTCTCACAGGTTCGGAGAGTGCTGACGCCGCAACTCTTGAAGCTCAGTGGAAATATGCAGGACCAAAATCGAATATATCCAGCATAGCCCAAAACTCTTATTGTAATTCAGGTTGGACTTTTACCGGAACTTTAGATGATAACGATAATAGTCTCCGTCATCTAGGAGAAGAGGACACAGATGGAGGACTCACACAGCTGTGTCTTCGCTCGAGTGACCCGTCTATGACGATTAATGCTGTCTGGACTACAAGTGACTGTCCAGCAGGTACTTCTTTTGCTCAGGTCTATGATGATGCTGGAAGATCTCTCCCTTGGCAGGATGATGCTTATTATTCTCACAATACAAATGAAGAAGATTTTCGGCCAGACAATAGCCGAGCCTATCGATGGTGTCTTGGTGTTAGCGGAGGTGGTGCCACCAGTGTTGATACTCGTTGGGTAGAATGGGCATCAAGTACGTATAATCCTCCTTGTGCTTCAGATGAAACTCAGTTGCTCGCAGCTCATCGTAAGGGTTCAGATCCATATCGATATATAAATCCAAACCATGAAGATCGGGCTGGATCAAACCAGCGTTCACTTTGTGCAAAAATAGTTGTTACTAATCAACCTCCTTCAACACCAACACTCTCTGGTCCAGTCAGTGGGAATTCTGGTGCTGTTCAAGTTTTCAATACCAGCGCCACTGATCCAGAAGGAAACACTATTGAGTATGGCATTGATTGGAATAATGATAGTTCGGTAGATGAATGGACCGCTTTCTCAGCATCAGGAGCTTTGGTATACCCAAGTCATACCTGGGCAAGTGATGGAAGTTACACACTGAAGGTAATAGCGAGAGATAGTAATGGTGATAGTAGTGCTTGGAGTAATCCTTGGACTATTTCTATCACAACACCCATAAACGGCACTTGTGGTTTGGCAAATGGAATTCCTACTATCAATCCTCCAAACGTAAGTCTGTGTTTTTCGGGTACTCCTACAGCAGTAACTCCGGGTGTAGCCCCTGGTCCGTACTCTTGGACATGTAATGGAACAGCTGGAGGAACACCGGTCGCTTGTTCTGCCCCTTATTTGACGCCATTGCCCACTTTCAATTTTAGTATTAATGGTACTGTTGCTCCAGGGAGTGTAACGGTTGCACGTGGATCAAACCTTAATATTGTTTGGAACTCAGTAACAAATGCCACAACCTGTAGCGGTATAGGTGCAAGCTGGTCTGGTGCAAAGAGTGTCTCTGGAGGGAATGATAATATTAGTGCAAACACACCGGATACGTACCAGCTCCGTTGTGATGGGCCAGGAGGGACAACAACAAAAATGATTACAGTCTCTCTCGCTAATACTCTAAAAATTTGTCAGAATTCTTGTTCTTCTAATATAGAACCACCAAGTTCATTTGCTATGGTTCGGGGAATGAGTAACAACTATGTAGCCTGCTTCAATAATGCACTCAGTTGTACTGACGGAAGTGGAAATGTGACAACGAGTGCTACCTGGGGAGAGAATACGACATCAGGTGTACTCTCTCTTAGTGGTACTGATCCAAAAACAGTAAATGCCTTAGCCAGGGGAACAGAGACGTTTTCTGTAAGTTATTCTAGTCAAAGTCAGAACAGAACGGTTGACGTGACTTGTACTGACGCCGGAGCTTGTAGTCGAGATCCAAGGAGTACTAATCTTTGTTTGGCGGATACATTTACAGTAGTAGATCTCTGTGGAGATACTCAAACCTGTAATGGAGCAAAAAGTTGTGATCAAAACTTAATAGAAGTAGCACCATAACGTGATACAATAAGAGTAAAATAAAAACAAACATTTATGAAAAAGCTTTTTGTATCACTCGCTCTTTTTGGGATGGTTCTTCCAAATAGTTTTGTTTTTGCCGAAGAAGTTTCAAGAGACTCTTCTCTGAAAACAGCTGAATCTTTTAGCGAAGAGATAAACAAACAAGCAGGAAATGTTTCTTGCTTTGACTACTATCATTTTGGGAGTGTTCAAGCAGATATTCAAACCAGTCTTTCTCAGACAGTGCCAGGCGCCGACATTTCTTTTTCTGGAAAAGTAAAAAATGATAATGATTACCCTGTAGTTAATGGTACACTGTACATCAAAGTTTTCAAAAGAAGTGATGTTACCTTCAATGCGAGTGATGGTAATATTCTTGTTGACCAGTTTCCTGTTGAGGAAAAGTTCACTCTTCCAGCGAAAGGAAATAGAGATGTTGCATTTTCTTGGCATGTGCCAGAGAATGCGAGTGGCGGAGAATATTATGTAGCTACCTTCTTTGCTACTGAAGGGAGGTATAATCTTCTCGGCCTCTCTTTTACTGATGATGTAGTCGGAAATACAGTAGATTTCTCTATTACGAGCACCCAAAAAGGAGGAGTTTTCTTAGACAAAACAAAAACAACCCTCAATGGACAAGATCATCGTTTCGTCTCATATCCACTCCACTTTAAGAAAGACGAAAGAGTAGAGGTGAAGACGACTCTTCAGAATCAAT
The DNA here is from genome assembly GCA_021527465.2 of Geoglossum glabrum. NCBI lineage: Eukaryota > Fungi > Ascomycota > Geoglossomycetes > Geoglossales > Geoglossaceae > Geoglossum > Geoglossum glabrum. The sequence goes on along the minus strand of JAJDFE020000238.1, from coordinate 2,889 downwards.
CAAATACTTCTCAAGTAGCCCGTCTTACCTGGGAAGAATATACCTGGGATTCAATGAGACAGGAAAATCTCAAAAATAAGAAACATGAGCTTGTTCAGGTAGCGGCTAATTCTTCACAAGAGGTGATATATACTGTAATGCCTCAAAATAACAGCATTTCTTATGTGGTAGCGACTGCAGAAGATGAATATGGTAAGAGTATCCAAGATATACGTTTTATTAGAGATGGTGTTGAGGAAACAAGGATTAATTTTCCATCAATCACAAAGTTCCCGATCAAAGCAGGAGAAGAGAATGCTCTCTTTGCCTGTGCTCACTCAACCAATGAAGACAAGGTAAAAGGAAACATTCTTTCTCTTACTCTCCGTGATGAAAACCAAAACGTGATTCATGAATACAAATACGAAGGAGATATCACAGGAGCTATGGGAGGATTTAAGGATTCTTTTACTCCGGAGAAAAATTACAATAAAGTTTTTCTTACGGCCACTCTTCAAAGAAATAATGCCGTAGTTGAGGAAGTGACTATCCCGTATGATTGTAAAGTGATAGATGAAAATCTTTGTACAAACACTTTATCAAATATTTTACCAACCAAAAAAATGGGTATTCTCATAGCAGTCCTCTTTTCTCTTATTGCTCTCCTTGTTATCTTTATAAATAAGCAAAAACAAAATAAGAAGGTTAATCGTTTTAAAGTTCTCTTTCTCGCTCTTATATTTGGAAGTACGCTTTTTGTACCAAGCGGAGTGGATGCAAAGACAGTTACCTGGAGCCATACCTCACCCTGGCTGATAGCGGCTACTCAGTGGAGGGACAATATATGTATCATGAACTGTAGTAATCCTGATCCAGATCGTTGGGTTCTGAGGTCAAATGATATTTATGGTGCGTATGGAAGTATGGCTGCTCCACAGTCAAATATTGAGCATGCTTCTACGGTTTTTAACAATACCACTGGACTTATAGCCAATGATGATTTTGGAAGAGCCACTGTGACCGTAGGAGACTCTCTTACTTTCCGTCCTCGTGCAAACTTAAATACGGATATTAGTTGGAGTGGAACCGGGTATTCAGCCGATACACCAAACGGGAGATGGAGTAATGGTATACCCTCTGCTTGTAACGCAGCAGACTATTTAAGCACCGATAATTTTATAATGGGTGTGACCATGGCCGTTTACGGTTCTTTACATATTAGACCAAGTGCTCCGACTATCAGTCACTCCGGTTCAGCAGGGCTTAGTTGTGATCCAAGTGGATTTAACTGTACAGTTACCTCTCCTGGTACTATAGACTCTCGTATTACCTACCCAGCTACACAAGGAAATTACTACCTGTCTGTCTATAAACGCGGAACACTTGATCCTTATAACGACTGGGTACGACAAGGATGTAACTCATCAGGTACGCCGATGCATGATTCAGCTGTTCAGGCAGCATCATGTACATTTACTCTTCCAAGCAACACGGCAAGGGATAATATCTGTATGACTGATCCTCGCTATGAATATACTCTGGATGTACCGGCTATGAGCCTTGATCATGAGTTACAAGCTGTAGCAGGGAATGCTGCTCCAAATCCTCCTACGATCGTAGGTCCAATCACAGGAACAGTAGGTACACCTTATAATTTTGATGTTACTGGTACCGATCCAGATGGTGATCAGGTGAAGTATTACATAGATCTTGATAATAACGGTTCTGTAGATACCGGTCTTCCATATGATATTCCTGTTAATTCAGGAACTACTCATACCTTTAACTTTCAGTGGCCTACAGCTGGCACCTATACTTTTCAAGCTCTTACTCAGGATATAAACGGTTCTAATTCAGGTTGGGTTCAGCATACGATCACCATTATTAATACCGTAAATGGTGTATGTGGTTTGGCTCAAGGCTTTCCAACTACTAATCCTCCAACTATAGGTCTTTGTTCATCAGGTACTCCGACACCGGTCATTCCTGGAGTAGCACCAGGACCATATTCATGGGACTGTACTGGATCAGGTGGAGGGGCAACCGTTAGCTGTAATGCTCCATACCTTACTCCAGCACCGGTTGTAGATCTGAAAATAAATGGGAGTGATGGACCTCTTACTGTAAATAGAAATGATAATCTAAATATCTCGTGGAGCTCTATAAGTAATGCCACGAGCTGTACTGGAAGTGGAAATAACTGGAATGGTCCAAAATCAACAGTTGGAGGAAATGATAATCTTCCTGCTACTGCTGCTTCTCTCTACACCTTAAGTTGTACTGGACCAGGAGGAACAACTACAGATTCAATCTCAGTCACTCTTGCTAATACGCTCAAGATTTGTCAGAATTCCTGCTCTTCAGGCATAGAGCCACCTGCTTCATTTGTCATGATTCAAGGGTCATCGAATAATTACGTCGCTTGTTTCAATGATGCTGTAAGTTGTACTGACCCAACAGGGAATATCACGACAAGTGCTACTTGGAGTGAAAATAACGGTTCAAACGTGATTACGCTCACGAATTCAGACCCGAAGACCATAAATGCTAACCAGAGTGGAACAGAAGTGTTTTCTGCCTCATACTCTAGTCAAACTCAGACGAGGAGTGTCGATGTGACTTGCACAGACGCTGGAGCCTGTAGCCGAGATTCAAGGAGTACCAATCTTTGCTTAGCTGATACCTTTACCGTTGTAGATAACTGTGGAGTAACTCAGAACTGTAATGGTGCTAAAACTTGTGATCAGAACTGGAAAGAAGTAGCGCCATAAGAGTCAATTTAAACGAAAACCACTCCAAGGGGAGTGGTTTTTTCTTCGTAAGAGAATTCATATCATGATATAATAACATCAAAATAAACATAAACATTCCTTATGAAAAAACTTCTTTTCGTGATGGCTCTTTTTGGAA
>JAJDFE020000237.1:37337-49052 GCA_021527465.2 Geoglossum glabrum | reverse complement strand
GTAGGGTGCTCAATGCTCTGCTTCGTGTGCCTACATGCTACGGAAAAACGAGCGGCAGCGAGGTAGGTAAGCTACCCATGCCAAGAACTCTAGCTAATCGCCTGGCTCAGGTTCTGCCTCCACAATACCAAAGAAGTACTACTGGTAACTTCAAAGTACTAAAGTATTACTTCAAGCTATAGTATGAGATACTGAAAGAGTATAAGATTAAAGAAATTAATATCTAAAATATGAATAAGAAAAGCTTTTTATTAGAGATATCAGTCAAGTGTAGAATGATCTGTAAGAAGGGCAGGAAGAATCTCAAGAATACTCAGGATGGTAATAGAGAGCTGATCACTATACTGAAGTATGTATCTATTGAAGAAGTAGTACTGCCTCTTTTAATAGTTACAAAAGGAGTTAACTACTATAGAGGAACATATATTAAGGATTAAGAAGGTTTTGGATGGGTTTATGGATATTTTCCTAAGGGCTGTATATCAAATAAAATTAGGTTAGGGTAGTTAGAACAAACTTTTAAGCTTAGGACATGTTATGAGTAAGTTTACTATTTTTTTCAAATATTCTTTTTTTTTCTCTTATTACTACTCTTATATCAAACCATAATATTTTATAGTTAATATTATATATAGAGACCCTTTAGAATAATGCATTCTTCTTCTGGATAGCTATGAATCTCACTACAATTGTAAGGCACTAGCAATGAAGCTCCCACAAAGGAAGCTCATAGCTACGTCGAACTTCCAAAACTGCTTCCAACTGCCAAATGGCACAACGATGTCAGACCTCCACAAAGACGACATGATCCATAAGCAAGCAACATCTGCAACCATATACAACTGCCAAGCAAACAACAGAAGCAGCTTCCTACCTCCATTGACAAAGACATCACTACGAAAACGGTATGCTAGAAGAGCGACTTCTGAAAGCAGTCGATACCAATCCGATGACATCGCCGGTAGCAGACGACATCATCAGTAGCAGACAACATAGCTGGTAACAGAAAGAGTCAAGACAATGAGAGTCAGATCAGAGAACGAGGTAGCCGTCAGGGAGCTGGCTGAACTATGTATTTAAGTAGTCCGCTGCCCATAGTAGGATGAGCAGCGATTAGTTTTTCTTACTCTATAGAATCAAGAGTACTTCTACTGATCCAAACTTTGTTACATTGTCTCTAAGAACACTTTACGACAACTTTATGCCAAAGATCCTCCGTCGTATCTAAGCCGTCATACTACTAGCTAAGTCCTAAGATCTACGCTACGGTCTTACAACAATTATCTCTTTCTTGATTTTGTTTAAAGATATAAGATTTTAATATTTATATTTTTAATACATTTAACCCATCTTATTCATCCTCTAAACATTAATCTATTTCTTCCTCTACAATACTATTATGGTATTTTACTTACTAAGTGATATAAGGAAGAATATTTAGCTATATTCAAAGAAAACTTTATCTTATTACTTCAATAAGCTAGAGAATATATATATATTCCTCAAAATATTAAAAAAACTTGAGTAGGTACTAGGCTAGTATCACATGATAGAAGAAGGGTTTAGAGTAAACTGAATAAGAGTATTATATATCAGAAAAAGTTACAATTACTAGTTAAAGCTATCAAAACCCTTAAAAAGTTATATAAATTTTGTTAGATATTAAAGAAGCTAAGCAAGTCTGGAATACAGACTCAAATACAAGAAGTTATTACTAAGCATAAGACTATTTTTTAAAAAAGTATTTCAATATAAGAGTAAATTACTAAAAGAGTAGAGTCAGGATAAACAAAAAGTAGCAAGAATATACTAGATTGATGACTCATAATAATGTCAATGAAGCTCTCAAGAAGTATAATGCAAAACAGAGGAAGCTTACTAAGATAATTATCAGAAAGAGTAAAAAGAGGGAGAAGATAAGGGAGAAAAGTAAAGGTAAGAAAATAACCAGAGAGGTCACAGTGCTATTTAGAGATCCAGTGGTATCAGAAAGTAGATTTGAAGCTCAGGTATCAGACTTAGAAGGTTAGTTTACTATTTAATAGGCTTAATGCATTCTAACTTTAAATAGAAAATATTAGCCTCAAAGCAATAGTTATATCTTCTGATACCTCAAATTTTGGGGTCTCTAAAGTATTAGAACCATATATTCAAAGACTAAGAATGGTTTTTGTAGCTGGGCTAAGTAGGGGTGCATCTTATACTAGTATGATAACAAAGTCTAAAGCTAGAAAGAAAAATTAAGGCTACCTTATGAATTTATATACTGTGCATGCAATTACTATCCTTTTCGAATAATATTTTATTTTTAAACTATCTATATACTACAGAACCTCTATACAAAATTCTAGAACTATAGTTCCATATTTGATTTTAGAGTGGGTAGTTATGATAGGGTGCTGGAAAAATTCACTTCATAGCAAACTTGCTATTAAATATATTATATATGTATAGGATAGGATGGAATGGGTTTTTTTTTTTTTTGCATACTAGCCAGATGTTCCTAGGGGAATTTTGAAATTGTATGTATGTATCTTTCTCTAATGCTCTAACAAGTAAGCAACTTCCTTCTTTTTTATATCCATCCATATCCAGAGACGACTAACTAACTAAATGAGAAGAAACTCCCTCTCCCACATTCTGAATATTAGAGAGCATTTTATCTATTCCTTTTTTCCTCCTTCCACAAACAAACCACAACCCTATACTTTTCTACAATATTTTTTTTTTCCTCTAGTATTTGTGTTTTTTTATTATCATTGTTGTTTTCTGTGGAAATCTCTGTTTCATAGAGGGGGTAATATATGTATTTTTTTATTATTATTATTATTGTTATTGTTGTTGTTGTTGTTGTTGTTGTTGTTATAAGGTAGTATCTTTCTGATATGTATTTCTATCTCTCTTACTACTATGTGTCTAAGATACAATAGTAAAGGTATGGGGTGGTGGTAATAGTATAATTACTCTATATATATTTTTTATTTATTTATTATTTCTCCTCCCTGTGGTGTTCTGTGTTGGTTGGTGCAGGGGTTGGATTAGTTAGTTGGTTGGTTGGGTTGGGGATATGTGGATGGATGGATGGTAGTCACAGTATTAAATCAAAAATTAGGGGCTTGTGGCTGCGGGCGTGGGAAGCGTTGTAGGCTGTATACTAGGGTTTATTACATCACCAACATTTTAGTTTTTTCCATTTAGAACCCCTTAGTTGGATGACCCCCAGAGTGCTTATCCCATGCCTCAGTCCTATGCTTATGCTTGGACCCGCTCTAGAGCGATTTCATGCGCGCGCTATGGTAGTGCCGCAGCACAATAGCGGAGGGCGAGGCATACAACAACAAACGCCATTAACCATCAAAGCTTCTTGGAACTGCATCCAAGGCTAAATGCAGGGCTAATGGATAGCTGATAATATAGCTAGGGAGATAGAGGGATACTTGGAGTTGGATGGGCACTGCAGGGGTTGGTTTGGTGGTAATGACGAGTTGGGAATGCAAGTGTGGCTTGTGGGCTAACCCTTCTTCCACGGAGGAAAGTTTGACGTCTATAGTTCTTCGATTTTTCTACGGTTTGGTCCTGTTGACACAGTTTGGTGCAGGTGGGTGGTGTTGTTCTGTTGCTTCGGTTTTTCTCTGCATACTACTAGGGTAGAGTAAGTAATGTTAGCGTGGTTTTGCGTGTTCACTATTACATTACTTAGGGGGATGAGCGGGTACCTACCCACGCCAAGAATTTTAGCTAATTGAGGCTCTAGGCCCAGAAATCACCTCCACAGTACTGAGCAATGCTGATTCCATTCGTGCCAGATATACACAACTGTTGTGTCAGAGGCTAGCTAGGGCCTTGCAATACTTCGATTGCTTATTCTTCATGCCATCCGATGCTCCATATGCTCCTCTCAATGGACGCACGAGGACGAAAAGAATTGCGCGCGCGGAAGTGGTTGCAGAAGGACTGTCAGCCAATCGGGTGCAGCTCGCGCGCTCTTCTACCATCTCAGCCTTGTGCCTTCAGTCAGACCGCTATCATACCCTCACAGTCGACCGCAAGTCTCGACGCCAAAACAGGGTTGTCGTAGTGGATATTCAATCAAGCCGCAAAACCTCCAACCGCTGAGCAATGCCGAATAACGTTGGAAGACAGCGCGGCCTACGGCTACTTTCTTTGGGTACGTTCCCCACTGGAGCCTCACTGACTCCTACAAGTAGTCTCCCCTAATTGCGGAGGCAGATGGTGGTGGAATTCGAGGCATTTCAGAGCTTGTGATCCTTCAAGAGATTATGTATCGTGTGCAGCGGACTCAGAAGCTCGACCATCCGCCTCTACCGAGTGACTATTTCGACCTCATCTGTGGGACAAGCACCGGAGGGTAGGATGCCACCGAATTCATGTCATAGATTAACATGCGCTGACCGGACATCGGCAGTCTCATTGCGATCCTTCTTGGGAGGCTCAAGCTGTCAGTTTCAGAGGCTATCGATAAATACAGGATTCTTGCCGAGACCGTGTTCTCAGAGAAGAAAGCCAGAGGGAAGGATGGTATGTTTAAGGCGTCGAAATTGGAACAAGCCATAAAAGATGTTGTGGAATCGAAGCTGGGCCCGGGGCATGCCGACGAGAATATGTTCGAGTCAGAAGGCGGCGGAGAAGCCTGTAAAATGTGGAACACCTATTTCCATCTGTAATCCATAGTTAACATCATCCTGACAGCTTTGTCTGTGCCGTTGCCGCGCGAAACATCAATCGAAGGCCGAGGCTTTTCCGATCCTACTCGGCCGATAGGAACGAAAGTTATAACTGTACAATCTGGGAAGCTGGCCGTGCCACGTCGGCAGCACCGACTTTCTTCAAACGTATACGAATTGGGCCATCAGGCCTACAAGAGGACTTCGTTGATGCGGGGATCGGCTGCAACAATCCCGTGAAACAGTTGATTGGAGAAGCGGAGCTCGTTTTCGGTGAGGCCAGAGACGTAGCCTGCATTGTCAGCATAGGTACTGGGAAGCCAAAGGTGGCCGGCTTCAGGAAGCCAGCGTTTGGTCTCCAGAGGGTTCTTCCGCTCGATCTTATAGGGGTTCTCAAGAACATGGCTACAGACTCGGAGGCCACGGCTGCAGAGATGTCGCAGAGATACAAACACTACCCGGGTGTGTATTATCGGCTGAACGTAGAACGGGGACTGGAGAACGTGTCGCTAGAAGAATGGGAAAAACTTGGAGAAGTGAAGACGCATACCTTGGAGTACCTGAATCAAGATGATACCAGCCGGAACATAGACATCATTGTGGCTGCTTTGATTGGTGGTTCATCTCAGGGGTATACTATAAGACAACTAGGTAGCTAATGCAATACTCCGTTGTCGAAATGATGTCTAATGCTAAAAAGGTGCGTCCATACCTGCGGCTAATCACCACCATACGTACTACAGGTATCCAACGTCGAGAGTCAGTCACTTTGTCGCTCGGGAGAATCCACTTAGAGAGATTGAAGCCACATATCATCACTCCAAGGATCTGGTTGATCCCACAGTGGTAGTCTTATTCGGAATGGGTGGCTCTGGGAAGACACAACTTGCTCTTGAGTATTGTCGGCGAACTGAGGCGAGCAGGCGATTCACGAGCATATTTTGGGTAGATGCATCTAATCCGAGGACTACAGCACGGAGTTTTTTAACCATAGCGGAAATGATTTCCAGGAACAAATTGGTACTCGCTGATGCTGACGCAAGTATACGATTTGTCATAGATGCAATAAGTGCCTGGCAGAATCCCTGGTTGATTGTTTTTGACAATTTCGACCAACCTAGTGCGTTTAAAGGTAGAAACGTGAAAGATTACTTTCCTCGAGGGAAGAATGGAGCCATCCTTTTTACTAGCAGATTTGCAGGAGCTAAGCGGTTGGGACACATGATCACGGTGACTGGTATGTCAGAGAGTGAGGGATTAGAGCTTTTACTTCAACGGTCTGGAAACAGTAACAATGATGACAACTACAGGGCAGGAAAAGAGATCGTCCGGCGGCTAGGATGCCTAGCCCTTGCCATCGATCAAGCTGGAGCATACATCTCTGCACGTGGTCTGGCACTCCATCTTTACATGGACCACTACAACAATCGCAAAGAGGAAGTTCTGAAGGAGACGCCTGAGTTCTGGGAATATAGAAAGAAACTCGGTGACACAGAAGCAGAAACATCTTTAAACGTATTCACAACGTGGGAGATGTCATTCGAACAAATCGGCGCGGGTGGAAATGGCCGGAGAAACAAAGAACACTTGCTTACAGTATCCGCCTTCTTCGACAACAAAGATATATTCGAAGAACTCTTCCGGGTTTACTTCGAGTCAGAGAATCCGGGATGGATGGGAATATTCTGTATCGAAGGCGTCTGGGGCGAATATAAGTTTCAGAACGTTCTAGCTGAATTGTTCAATCTTTCGCTGGTACCGAGTCTCGAAACTGGAACCACTGGAACGCACTTCTCACTTCACCCCCTCATTCAAGACTGGTTGAAACTAAGGATTAGCCTTCAAGATCGTCGGGCCTATGCCGCGGAAGCAACTTCAATGCTTGCTGTCTTCATAAGTGTCCAGGATGCCAACAAGCTGACGTTGCAATCGAAGCAGTTAATTGTTTCACATTTAGACGTGTCTGTTCAGAACGACGCGAAATTTCTCAGTAATGGGGATGGACTGGGGACCCAATATCTGATGCGCGCTACAATCAGCTTTGCGTCATTCTACCGTCTTCAAGGCCGATACAAGGAGGCAGAGCAGCTCTATGGGCGAGCGCTCGAGGGGAGTGAGAAGCAGCTGGGTCCGGACCACCCCGATACGCTGCGGACGGTGCAGAACCTCGCGGGTGTCTATCAAAACCAGGGCCGATATAAGGAGGCAGAGGAGTTCTACGGGCGAGCGCTCGAGGGGAGGGAGAAGCGGCTGGGCCCAGGCCACCCTGGCACGCTGCGGACAGTGGAGGGCCTCGCGGCTGTCTATCGACTCCAGGGCCGATACAAGGAGGCAGAGGAGTTCTACGGGCGAGCGCTCAAAGGGAATGAGAAGCAGCTGGGTCCGGACCACCCCGACACGCTGCGGACTGCGGAGGGCCTCGCAGGTCTCTGCCGTCGAAAGCAGCCACCACCCCCACGAAACGTAAAGCACCTATCCTAGAATAGTTTTTGCCACCACTTGGCAAATACGAACCGCGACCAAAGCGATCTGCATTGGGGGTAGCTATTGTGCAAAACTGTCCCGTGCGTGACTGCCATCAGAAAACATGCAAAAAAGACACGACCGTTTCATGTGTGAGGGTGGAAAGGCTACCGTTTCCTCGCTCGCTTTGTTGTTGATACAACAAAGCCTCTCAATACATCACATTTCGCCAGGACTCGGAAGCAGCTTCACCACCAAAAACCCCGCCGGGAGCATGTTTATCTTCACAAAGAGCGACGACGCCAGCCCTCGTGCACAACGCGAGCTGGGGAAAATCCGGTAATCGTTACTTGGTTCCCCCCCCCCCCCCCCCAGGGGTTCAATTTTCGGAATCTAGTCTGGTTGGGAATCGGGGTTTTTTATTCTCGCTAATACTAGAGGAGTTGATTATTTGTCAGGTATTGCTCGCAGATACCTGGTATGTGTGGCGTTCTAGCTAGCTGTCTATAGAGTAATGGTAGTAGAGTTGCGATAGAGCTGACGGTTGTACGTAATTTGGTCTTGCAAGGGGGGTTTCGCGGTAGTGTTCTAAAAAAAAAACGAGTCATTTAGCCGTCTTCTGCATTATACTGTCGCGCCGCCCCTTCTGCTCGACAGATTTCTCCCGCTAGAAAATCGGTACTATATACCATTGCGAGTATATATACGAATTTAGCATACTCGCCGAACTAAGACCATAAAAAAGATTGTCCCTGTGCTAGCTAGCTCTACCGACCTGAGGTGAATTGCACCACTTCTCTAGAAGATACTAATATAAGTATAAAAACCGACTGCAAAATGTTCGTTGAGGGTAATAATAATAATAAAAATAACATACTGTAAAGCCTCCCCAGTGGGTCGGCCAGTAGGGGCACCCGGGCAGGCAACGCAATAACCTGTCCAAACCCCCATGAATCATCTTGAAAACTCGCCCTTAATGCTGGTCTCTTCCGCACTAACGAAGTCATGCTCCGAACGGATAACGCTGCAGATATGATGGACGTTGCCATACCCGAACCGCTGCAGCGATACCAATCGATAGGGTAAGAGCGGCACTTTGGTCCACGAAAGTCTTCTGCAAGTGGCTTTCCCAAGACCCCCCTGGATACAGTAAGAAATGGAAACCTGGAATCAAAAGTCGATTAGTCTGCGAGTGGAACTGGAAAATTCCTGGTTTTGAGCGAAAACGTACTCCTATGCCTGACAGGTCAGGGTTACCGGATTCGTACATTAATTGGCAGGCGTCGGAACAGTTTTGTACAAGGAGCGTAATATTTAGGTGTTGGCGTTGGACTCTCTCAACTACATCGTTCGGGCTCGGGGACGAGCATGTGCTGTTGAGGACGTCAGGGTTCATGGGGGTGGCTTTTGGGAGGGAATGAACAAATTACCGAACGTATCTCCCATAGTAATCGTTAGTGTTTTAAGTAGGACATACAGCTGGATACCGTGGCGGGGGGTGGCCGTTGCGTCCTCCAATAGTGAGCTCAACCGTTGTGGCCCCCACGACTTAGCGGACATGCTGCCCCGCACTGCCTAAACCGAGTAATCGTCTCTCAGTTGTCCCTTGGCCATAGTCGAAAGCTTGACTCTATTAGTCCAAGCCAGTTGGGATCTGTCAGAGGCACTGCTCCGGGGTGTTTGAGAAAGGTGTTGGTGGATCGCCCAGCTCACCCAGCTAAAGCGGCGTCACATGCGTGGGGCAGGAACCTCTTTCTTATCAGGAGACTCTTTTTCATCCTTAAATCTCTAGTTCTTGATTTAACGCTGTTGTCGAGGGGCGCGTGCTTGTGAATTCCGTCGAGGCCGCGGCTTCCAAACGCTCCCCTTAATAGTATGAGGTTGACGGCGGGTAATGTCAACAGCCCATTGGCCCACGTCCCGCGACCAACAGGGCAAGGGTACAAAATAGCAGTCACCAAACCTTGTTGGTGGGTGACTAGCACTAGACCTGCATGAGCCAAGAGGGCTAGCCACAGCCGTGCGTGATCCGAGTGTCTTTTACAAGAGGATGTTTCTCTCCTCTATATGTAGGATGCAGGAGGACAACACCTCCCCCAGATCATCACCCAGCTCCTCTCCAGCTCTCTAGCTCTGTTTGCAGATTGGGCTCTCAGCATGGCGGACCCCTCGATATGGAACAAGGAGGTTGATGTGCCGAAAGACGTAATCTGTTACGTTGATAGCAATGTCTCATCCAGTTCGCTACCAATTACTCCCAAGTCAGAAACGGAAGCAAGGGCAGATCGAAGCTATCTGCCAACAACAATAGAGCTAAGGTTTATCAGGTCTTCCGCCCGGAAGCAAAATCGAGGGCATATACCCACATGGAGCGAGCTATTGGGCACGCACGGCAAAAATACAAACCACGCAGGCGGATGGAAGCCCGTTATCATTCTTTCTCAAGGTGTGTGCATACGGTTTCTACGACGCCAATAGCAGGATTTAATGAAGACTTCGCAGGTATCGCAAGATGGCACTGGCAAGGGTATGGTGTCAGGCGAGTTCGCCTCCATGTCAGTACTATATGATACAATGCCTGATCTTGTGGCTAAACCTATCGCCTGGGGCACATATGCTTCTAATCCCAATATGCATTTCTTCTTATGCACTTTCCACGTTATGACAGGCAATGTGCCCGATATCGAGACGTTCACGGGAAAAATCGCCGAGCTTCATAAGAAAGGCATTTCACCAAATGGCAAATTCGGATTCTCGGTGATAAACTATCCAGGAAGACTTCCCCAGGATACAACTTGGTGTGATACTTGGGAGGGATTTTTCTCAAGGAATTTAAAGCATATGATGGGGCTTGAGGAAAAGTCTCAAGGTTATAATGAAGAAATGAAACGTTTATGTGGCGCCATTTTAGCAAAGGTTATTCCACGATTACTTCGACCGATGGAAACTGAAGGTCGACAAATTCAGCCTCGACTTATACATGGAGATTTGTGGGACGGAAATACCTCGACTGATGCAGTAACCAATAATCCAATCATATTTGATGCGATTACTCTATATGCTCATAACGAATGTAAGTTTTCGTCTACAAATAACCCTACGCTTTACTAAGTAAAAAATAGATGAGCTCGGGCCCTGGCGACCTACGAGACATAAGATAGGCCAACCATATATACGCGCTTACCTGAAACGCTTTCCAGCTTCAGAACCAAAAGAAGATTTTGACGATCGAAACGCTTTATATTGCATGTAGGTCCAAAATCCAGCATCAATGATTTATTAATTATTACAAGAACTCACGACCATCTAACTTTTTTTTTTTTTTTAAAATACATAGCCGCTTCAATATGTGTTCTTCAGCGCTCTATCCGGGCAATCTTCGATTTAGAAACATGTAACGTACACGGGTTTATTATCATTTCAAAATTCCACTTACTTAGCTAATAATCTGTTTTTTTTCTTTCTTCCCCACAGAGTTATGGAGGAAATGCGCGTACTTGCTGAGAAGTTCCCGGATGGTTATGAGGGCTGGGTAAGGCGGAAGGAGAAGGAACTCTCATCGGAAATACCAAAAACTTTGGGGACGGATTGAGTGTTTGGATTCCTGTTTTGGGGGGGGGGGGTTTGGCTCCATTTGTCAATCCTCCGTGCGAGAGTAGAGCAAAAAGACGACGGAAATCAAGACGTCATGTTTTATATATATATATATATATATATATATATCAGTGCGTTAGAGACTAGAAACTAGAAACCAAACTCCTTATGGGGGATATATATATATATATATATGTGTGTGTGTGTGTGTGTGGATTATTTACGGAACCCCGCGTTGGACGTCTCTCTTTCTGTGTAATTGGGGATTGGGGGAATAATAGGGGGGGGGGATGTATGTATGTATAATCACGCTATTTCTGTGGATGTGGCTGTTGCAATAAGCTACTAGGCGTTTTATGCTAGAGAATAGGTTTTTGTGTAGAAATGTTATCGGCTAGAGAGAAATAAGGTGGTGGTTGTATCAACTACGAGCGCCTGCTTGACGAAGACGTTCTGCAACTTCTACATGACCGTTTTTTATCGCTGCCTGTAGTGCTGTTCTTCTACCATCATATCTGGCAGCAGCAGCAGCATTGACATCTGCCTTCTCTTGAAGTAGCCGTTCAACTAGCGCAAGATGGCCTCCTTCTGCCGCGGCCTGTAGTGCTGTTTTTCCACCATATTTAGCAGCAGCAGCATTGACATCTGACTTCTCTTGAAGTAGGCGCTCAACTACTGGGAGATGGCCTCCTTCTGCCGCGGCCTGTAGTGCTGTTCTTCCTCTATCATATCTGGCAACAGCGGCATTGACATCTGCCTTCTCTTGAAGTAGCCGTTCAACTACTGCGAGATGGCCTCCTCCTGCCGCGGCCTGTAGTGCTGTTCTTCCACCATCATATCCAGCAGCGGCATTGACATCTGCCTTCTCTTGAAGTAGCCGTTCAACTACTACAAGGTGGCCTCCTTCTGCCGCGGCCTGTAGTGCTGTTCTTCCACCATTAAATCCAGCAGCAGCATTGACATCTGCCTTCTC
>JAJDFE020000237.1:0-36725 GCA_021527465.2 Geoglossum glabrum | reverse complement strand
CACCATTAAATCCAGCAGCAGCATTGACATCCGCCTTCTCTTGAAGTAGCCGTTCAACTACTGGGAGATGGCCTCCTCCTGCCGCGGCCTGTAGTGCTGTTCTTCCACCATTAAATCCAGCAGCAGCATTGACATCCGCCTTCTCTTGAAGTAGCCGTTCAACTACTGGGAGATGGCCTCCTTCTGCCGCTGCATTTAGTGCGTTGCTGTATAGTCCACCTTGCGCATTGACGTCGGCGCCCTTGTCGAGCAGCAGCTTCACGATCTGCTCGTAGCCTCTAGCTGAGGCTGCCTGCAATGCGTTGCAATACTTTCCACCTTGCGCGTTGACGTCGGCGCCCTTGTCGAGCAGCAGCTTCACGATCTGCTCGTGGCCTCTAACTGAGGCTGCCTGCAATGCGTTTCCATGCTCTCCACCTTGCGCGTTGGCATCGGCGCCCTTGTCGAGCATCAGCTTCACGACCTCCTCGTGGCCTTCAGCCGAGGCTGTCCAGAGTGCATTGCTATACTCTCCACTTTGTGTGCTGATGTTTGAATCTGAGACATTCGAGAAATGAAGAGAGATGGAGCGCAGCGATCCAGCAGACCTGATACCCTGTGCTTTGCCAGAATGAGTCTCGTCATTTTTATTCTCGTCTATGGTTCGAGGAGCAGCAAATGTTGCAAGCCTTTCCTGATGGAACGCCATATGGCTATAAAGGCCTTTATCGAATGGGCCAGCTGAACTGCAGAACGGGCAAACCCCTCGATCATCGGCCGCCGTGGTTTCAACTAGTTCCAATAGGTTCTGAATTTGTAGCTCAGTCAAGTCTGTATGGCTCTCCGAGAAATGGAGATGCAGTTGTTCCCCGGAACTGTAGAATAGATTTCTGTGCTGCTGTTCGAAGCATCGCCATGTCCGCCGATGGCATAGGCGCTCATGTTCTATCCAAGCTTCCCGACTGGAATAGAGACGATCGCCGTCGGGACAATCACGGAATGTACAGACATAAGGCTGAAGATCTTGCAGTATGTGCGCCCTGAGTGAGAGATCAGTGCCTTTCTAGGAGATGCATTGAAGTTTAGAGCCTACCGCCATTCCTTTCCCTTTCCTTGCCGAGATGGGCATGCGACCCAGCAATAAGGGCAAACGAACTCGGGTTTAGAAGACGCATCTGCGGGAGGCGGAGGCAGATCCGCTGAATTCCCTTCAATATCCCTTGCCGTAGTAGCGTAGGAAATTACTGTCTGTGCGTCAAGCTGGTCGTCCAAGTTGCTCTGATATTTGGAAATATCCGTGCCGGATATCACAGTGTTTGGCCCAGGAATTGGCATCAGGTTGGCCCTGTTTGGGAGCAGCTTGAGCCGGTCTTGGTCGTGGGGCTGCATCGTCAGCCTGGCCGAGAGTTCTTCATGCTTTATTTCTTTAGATGTGACAGGGTTCTTTTGTAGGACTACTGGTTCATCTACAATGCGCGAGAGTTTAACAGCATGTCTCTGCCAATACGCAAAATACCGCCTCCGGTTGGTGATTGCTCTGCTCAATCGTTCAAGCAGAAAGGCTGGGATGTCATTAACGCTTCGAACCGGCTGCGAGTCTGGGGTCAGCGGTTGCAAAACCTGTCGGAGTTGCTGAAGTGACTCCAGGACGTATTGATAATCAAAACCCGCATAGCCCGAGAATAGGTCTTCTCCAGTTTCTGGATCCATGAGTTTAATTGAAAGAGCTCTGATCGATAGTGATCGATGACTGGCACTCCGCATCTTGAAGGAGAGTCGATAAAGATGCGTAATTGTGTCTTGAATTTCTGACTGTCTTTCAGCGAGCTCACTGTTGTTTTCATCGCTGGTATCACTCTCTTCATCGTTATCCTCGATATTGAAGTCGCCATATTTGTCCATTCGACCCTCTTCGGTTGGTGACTCTTCTGAAGACCACTTCAGCTCCTCCCATGATGTACGAGACCCTGTCGCAATCTCGATACCTGTACATCACTAAAAGTAAGATCATCTACCATCTCAAATTTGAACGGAGTTTTCATGGAACATGCTTTGCTTTAGTGAGTCTTGTAGTTGGCCCAGGAACCTCAAGACAGTTTCGCGCATCACGGTTGAGTCTCTCAACCTGACGTCGAGGGAGCTCCTCCCCCTCTGGAGTGCGCCTAAATTACCGCACCAGATTTTAAACCGGGCAAAATCATTGTCGACTGCCCTTGGAGACATGTGTAAGTGAAATTCTTCGGGACAAATCGCTAATGATTTGACCAGCTCATCAAAGCCTCTCACACAATGACTAGTGAGCACTCCGATATCTCCTCGGTCGTCCATGGCCAAGATGTCATTCCCATCTAGCAAGAGGGTACACGGGCCATTGCCATCAGGGTCCGGGAGAGAGCAGCCAGAAAGCCTTCGCGTTCTTGACGCATTCGTCGGACGTCCCCGTGGTGGTCCGAGGCTATGAATGCAAAGCAATGCGGGGTGGCAAAAGCAAAGATGCCTGGGCGAAATCGGGCCCCACCCACTTTACAGGCTGATATCTCGACCTCAAGCATACGCTTCTTCACGGTCCTTCGTTACCCTTTCTCCTACCCTGGATCATCATGCTGACAGGCGTAGAAACGGCTGGGATCGTTCTCGGATCACTCCCTCTGCTTATTTCCGCTCTCGAACACTATGAGAACATCGTTCGACCGACCAAGGAGTTTTTCACATGGAGAAAGCATAGAAGGAAATTGGTTCAGGAGCTTTACACGTTGCGAGCGTTTTATGACCAGGCCATTAGCCTCCTATTGAGGCCAATCGCCGACACGGAGGACTTGACCACCATGGTGGAGGATCCTCTTTGTAACCTGTGGACTGCCGGTCCCATTGCAGACGAGCTCCGGGACGTGCTAGGGCCAGCTTATGACCCGTTGATCCTTGCGATAGGTGAAATAGCTGAAATACTGGGCGATATAGCAGCGCACCTAAATATTCAAGGATCGCAGCAAGTATGATGCCGCGACTTTCCAGTATACCAGTGCCCATTGTTAACAAAGCTTATGGCTAGGGAACTAACCAACTGAGAGACATCGTTGTGGCAAATCCCCCGATTGCAAACACTCGGTTCCTCCAAAAAAATTTCGAATTCACAAAGAGAGTTATATTTACGATGAAAAAGGGCGGCATCAAAACGAGTCTAGAGAGGCTGGAGGCCTGCACCAAGAGAATCGATACATGGGTCGAAAGGGCTGGGAAGAATCAGGATGGGCCAGCCCCAAATCGCTCAAGACTGAATTTCGCTGGTTCATTGAGCGCGATTCAAGACAATGCATCCAGGATATACTGTGCTCTATTTCAAAGTTGGTGCAAGATAAAGCCACGACATCCAACACTCCTCCTGCTGGAGCAACGACTTAAGAGGCCTCAGCCAAGGAGGAGAGCTCAGCAGAATTCGATCTTCAGTGTAACAACAGAGTCAACTTGTTTCAAATTGAGCTTCAAGGGAGAATGTTACCCACCCTTGGAACGATTTCACACCGAATTTAGGATTGCAGAACTCTCTCCAAGGTATGTTTTCATGTGAAATGTTGCGACATCACATTTTGTCTCAATGCAGGCACTAAGATTATTTAGCACTCGAAGAGCGCGAGTAACAGTATCTATAGCCCAAGAAACTTCCCAAGGTCCTCCGTATAATGACCCCTCAAATTTACCGCAGGTAACAGACTTTTGCCAGCACATTCGACAATCAGCACATACATCTGTTGGCTTCTGTCTTGACGATACAGGAAGTTTAAGAGCCTACTCACCCCTAAGGCCTGCTGTACAATACATAGATCAATGCTTGACTCTGGAATCCCTTCTACCGAGCTTACAAGCAAGGCTACCACTTGAAGAACTATATTGCTTTGCAATTACACTCGTGGCGTCAGTTTTTCAACTTAGTCATACTCCATGGCTTGACCAGAAATGGAGTAAGAAAGATATCGCATTTTTGAGAACCAGCGATAACACCCCTTTGTCCGTTGACATCAAACACCCATACTTGGCAAGGGACTTTCTTCAAAGTAAGTACCATACTATCTCTCAAGCGTCCCTATGCTCATATCGATCAAGCAGGTTCCGAATTAAACAAACAGTCGAGCACGGGCACAACTAACGACTGTTCAAACCTCCTCGCTTTAGCTATTCTATTACTCGAGATCAGTTTTGGGCAGTCCATTGAGCAGATGCGGCGCCCAGAGGACCTCGGAGGTAAAACTGTGGGCGACGACAAAACAGACCTCCAGACGGCGGACCGGTGGTACAAGGCAGAAAGACCCCGGTTATCCTCAGGTTTCTCGAAGGCAATCTTGACTTGTTTGCAGGAGTACCTCAACCCAGATGCCGATTTTGACGACCCCGATTTTTGCAACGTTATGAAGGAGAAGGTCTTGCAGCCACTAGAGGATGAGATGCAGTTCATGGTTTTCGGCCCTCCACGATGAGTTCAGAGAACTTGGCGAAACCGTTGCCACAAAGATGCATGTCGCGGGCCCGAGGCTGAGCACAGAATGATGGAAACCTAGTCTAGTGTTCCAACTTCCTTACAGCAATTGAACAACAAGGGCAACTCTCATTCATAAACATAGCCCTTTTTGAATAGACAATGTCCTCCAACACATATCACAAACTCGAATGCAGGAACTGTCTGCTCCAAAGTCTCATGCAAACCATGTCCTATGCTTCTGTGCCTTGAAAAAGAGAGAAGATACGTACAGTACAACAAAAGTATATATATAATAAGAGGATTTGGGCTTCGTCTCTTGTACGGAAAACCGAATCAACCCCCAACTTTCGAAGCCGGTAGAAGTAAGTAGCCAATAGGATCAATTAACGTCCCTCCCCCACGTGGCGAGACACCCTCTGTGCCGAGACATATGAGGGGTACTTTGACTTTGAGCAACCCGATTCCTGCGCACACGTTGATATTTGCTACAGTTCTATATAAGCCATATGCTATAGCTATTCATAAACATCCAAGATCCCTCCCACCTCAAAATTATGTTCGCATTGTTCGCTTGTACTACCAGTCCTAGTCCTACTGCCAATCCCTAGTATCTACATACCATGTTTCCTCTCTCCCTTCAACAAGGCTGTGGCCGGTCGCGACTTTTCAGTATGGCATCGGTCAGAATATCTCAACCGGTATATCTCCGGTATATCTTGGCAAGGGTGTGTGGGCGTTGCGGGTTGGCCGCCCTCTCTGCTAGCCTACCCGCCATCAGCCATGGCAAATGTTTCCACAGGCCACCTACTTTGACACTCCCGGCACCAAGCTCTTATTCTTTGCGCTAATGGTCGCATTATGTTTAAGGGTTTTGGCTTCAGCGTAGGCGATCATCTATTCTTTTCCAGTTCGATGGACCGATCAAGTAAGTTGACGTATTCCGGTGGTCGCAACGCATCTGCAAAAAAAAAGGAAAGCCATGGCGTTGCAAGCGGGGCGGCTGTACAAGACAAGTCAAGGGAATAGCGAGGGGTACAACGCAAACATTAGACTGACACTCCTTGGAGTTAGGTTAAAAACAAAACTACAGACCTGGTTGTTAGAAGTGTGGGCGGAAGCAATGTGGGATTCGTTAGACCAGAATAAGTGTGCATGACATTAACGCTATTCGCAGTTGTGAGAATAGGGTTAACTGTTAACCCCTATTTACCACTGTCTCGTCACCACCAACACCAACAACAACAACCACAAACAACAGTCTCTCCTATCTCCCCCTTTGTTGGGACTGCCAAGTTACCCCTTGCTTTGTGGCTCATCACCGATCGACAGATCGATTATCTTAGTAAATCAACTGCATCTTGCAGCCATCTCGGCTTTTTCTCCGGCAGCGCCTAAGTGCGCACCAGCGCATCCCCGCCTGCACCAGGGCTAACCGCCGTAGCTATTCGGGATTTTCCAAAAACAAGTTCATCCCCTTTCTGTTTTTTTTTTTTTTTTTTTTAAATATTTTCTTACCCAAAAGGGGCGTTTGCCAGCTTTATTTAAGCTCACGGTGCGACTAACAGTTATTCACCCCTGGCAACCCTCTAATATACTTTGACCAGTTCCTTATCCTTTAGCTGTTATAGGAGGGATGAGATTCCATATTCGCTGTTTTGGCCTCACTGCACTCTCTCTCTCTGCATTCTTCGCAAACGCCCATGCAGCGACATCCACACCAACACCAAGCGCATTCAATGGACCCTATAACTGCAACCTCACAGACCGCGCGCAGCTGATTGACAGAGTGAGTATCGACAACTGGAACGCTAGTGCGCTAGTCCGGCAATGCGATGAGATCTGTGTGCTCGCGTACGGGACAGGCAATCCAGATATGTCGGGGGTAGTGGTGAGTTCGGACAAGATACTGCATACCTAACTAGAGTTGCATACCTTTAGAGGGCTGACATATGTGTATGGTGCGAGTCTGCAATCTCTAGGTAATGGTAGCCTTTCTAGCTCAAGCCAGCTTAACGGTTCTTTTCGGCCCCTTGCTCTGTACCTTCCACTTCTTCCAAACTCCCGCAAGACGCGCCTCGCCCACTCCGCTTTTCACCTCACTGAAGCACATCCAAGTGGTAGTCACAGAAGCAAACGCGTTCCTTGGTATATCCACCGAGGTGGCAGGGATAGTGCGCCTCCAACAACGGCCACCGATCTTCGAGATCTCCTTTCTCCGTATACTTGCAGGTTTTTTGATGCTCTTGACCTGTTTGTGTGCGCTTTCACAAGCCGCATTGAATATTGGTCAAATACCAAGGGTGCTGACACTTGCTTGTTACGTGGGAGTGATCTTGACGCTTACCTTTACTATTATATTGATGTCTACAAAAGACCCCCAGAACGCCAGGGACGTCTATAGTCAAGTCACGAAGGAATGCCATAGGTCGCGGGGATATGAGGATGTTAGCGCCTGGTTCCGGGAACGTACCTACCTGATGATGGGAGGTAAGACCGAGTTTATCGTCGTTATCGTGGCGCTTGGCATTGCCTCCATTGTTGGAATCTGCGCTATTTACAATTGGGATCGACGTGGTCAGAATCGGCGGTCCGAAAAGCCAATACCATGGTATAAACCAAAAATTATTCTGACTATCATGTACGTTTTAACGGTTATGCTCGTCTTTGGGTCCTGGCAAGCGCAGAAGACGAGGAAGGCGTTGAGGGCAGTTAGTGGGCCCAATTATCAGGATGACCAATGGGGATTTGGCCAAGTTATTGCAGTGCTTATTCCGGCCCCGATAGTCGTGACAGCCCTACATGAGACGTACGGTATGACAACCCGTTCCCCTACTGCTATCCTGCATCCCCACGATCCTAACCCACCCGCAGATTCCATGTTAGGAGAAAGGTCGCGACGAGCAGACCAGGAGGAGGAGGAAGATACGGGCCGCTTGCTGCCAGGCTCCTCGAGACTCAGAGCATAGGCTCTCCCTTACCTTGTCTTCATGGTTGGTAGTACTCTGCTAGGATCTGTGGGTAGGCTGTTCTCCTAAACAAATGCTGGAGCAAAGACGATAGGTTTATCCCTAGCTACGGGCAAGGCATGTAGAAGAGAATCGCCATTGGACTCTGATCGATATGTTGCAACAGTATGACCGCCGTGCACCGTCCACTGGCTTATGCTGGCTTTCAAGATAAGTGGAGACCGCGCTGCCGCCATCACTGAAGAGTTCCAGCATTATCTGAAAGCCCCCTCGTGGATCGAATGAATCCCACAACCCATGTCCATGTTTCTGCCGCACTCAGGCACCCCCTTGCTGCCAGCAGTAGTAAGAGCAATATGTGTTGGCGCAGTGGTATTCTGGGTTCGGTCGCTTGGGTGGCTTGTAGTGTAGGAACGGCGGTCACAGTCGTAGTCACAATGCAAACAATGATTAGAGCGCGAAACCTGTTTCGCCAGCGAAACTTATGTATTGACTTGGACTACTGTTCTAACTACGAGGCCCCCGCCTCTAGTTATAGACGTCTAGAGGCCAACGCAGGCATTGCCTAGGAGGCCTCCAGCCTCCGTAATCTTCATCCTGAGACCTGCACCGGTCTCAACCATCGTTCCCGCGTCGCACATGTGCGACGACGATTCCAATGCCGTGTTCGTGGCATTGCCTCCGCGGCGGCGAGGCATATCCCAACACTTCACCTGGCCGTTACGAAAGGCAATACCACTCTTTTGAAGTGGTTCATTGAAACATATAGAAAGTTTCCATCATGCATTCCTTGCTCATATCTGCAATTTGATACATATTTCCTAAACTAACCTGCCAACTCCCTAGCACCGATAACCCCGATTTACAATCCCCCAAACACCCACAATCGTCCAATATAGACCCCGCTATCACCGCGGTATCGCTAGAAATGCAGGGATGAGAACCGTTCCTCTATTGACCATTCGGGGCTGCCCTGTTTTTCCCTTGCAAACTGGAGGAACATGTCAATCAACTTCCTAAACCACTCGAGGACTTCATTTTCCAGAGCATCTTTTAGGCTAGTCGCGCCAGTCACCTCCTTTTCCGTTCTTGTAGAGTGGATTTTCCTCTCTCACTATGAACTTTCCGCTGAGCTTACTCAGGCTATATATTTACAGCACGGTTTGCTTTCTTCCCGAAATCATTGAATGCTCCCTCAGAAAGTCGAGACGGTGAAAGAGATGGCCTTGGTTCCGCCAATTGTTGTTGGATCTAAGTTATGCTATACAATTGTTAACGCCCTTTCCTCCAATATAGGTTGAATGCTCTGAATATCTTCTTTTTCGACATGCAATCCTGCTCGAAAATAGACATCGTCTTGCTCACTTGGGTAAAGAAGAAGCCAATATGACTCAAATGAGTCTTTAGGCTTGTCCTTTGTTTCATCTGTTGAGGTTTTCCCGCTTTCACCTTCATTCTTCTCCTCTGGCGTACGACGTCGTCGAGCTCTAAGAAAGAGTGCGAGAATATTTGGTGTCCAACTTGGCACCTTCTTATCTCCAAATGAGGGGTTCTCGCTTTGGTCCATAAGAGCATAACTCTCTATATCGTCGGGCTCTGGAGTCATACGCCTCCTCCGTTCCGAAGGCATATTCAAGTATCGCATGGTATACCCTTGGAGTCCGATGTGACCACCGTTTACGGAGCTAAACGGATCTTCCAGTTCAGCATTTATAGAACAGTCAAAGAGCTGGGGGTCCAGTTCATTGTAGATGACATCCATCCATGTGTCGTCTGGAAATCTAACGCTTCCTTCCACCGAAGCCCAGGAAAAGGAAGGTGCTCGATATTTGGCGAGACCTTTGAGTCTCGAAGGATGTCCCACGCGCTCAAAATAATCTCCTCTCTCCCAGATCAAACCACTGACAATGTCATCGGACCACAAGCCAGCAAGATATGCTCCCTGCAAGTTGTTTTGTTTTCGAAAAGTCACAGCCAGCGAAGATACAGCGATGAGTTTATCATCCGGTAGAGTCAAGTCTCTGCCGCTGTAGTCTTCGACCAGATCGTACCAGCTCCTGTAGTCAACTTCCGGTTCTTCGTAGCCAGGCGGTTGCGCAGGATGTGCTATCGTCTTTGCCGTATTTTTGTTCACAGCGATGCGAACACCATCATATGTCGACCTTCCCATGCCCCGACCTACTCTGAATGTTTCGTCAAGACGGTCGCCAGGGAGCAACTCACTAAATGGGATGGCAGCTGTCCACTGGTGGTGTGCAGGTCGGCGTTCTGTTGCTTGTGAAGACCAGCATTCCCAGAAAACTTCATGCGTAGTCCAGTGGACAATTCTTTTTGACAAGGCGCGCTCTTGCAAGATCCAACCACGAGATGACAAGTATCCATTCTTCACGGCCCGCGTGGGATATTGGTGATTGGGACAAACGGCCATACGAACGCCATCCCCAAGTAGATCTGGATGTTCGCAACTTCGTATCTCACGAAGCGGTCGTTTCTTCAGAAATCCGTCGTCGCTGTTCGCAGCGCAGTCGGCTTGTATATTCAGCACAGCATCGCCATATATCTGACCCATCTTGACTGACTGACTCAGCCAATCACGCTGGCAATCTTGAATGATACATAGAGCATCGATCCATAAATAACGGAAACCGAGCTTTCTCGTTACCGTGACGGCATCCCGTATTGTCTTGGGCAGCGAACAGTGGGGTATGCCATTGATGCGAGATTCCATGCTAGCTTTTGTCGTCGTCAGGGCGCTAACAAGCCCCCATCTGTAGCTCAAAGTGACATAGGAACCTCGTCTACCTTGACCAATGCTCAGAGAGGGCTCCTGGCTCCCATCAGGTGGACCAACGTCTATCACCCTGTCTGGAAGCTCAACGTCGTAGCCAGCTGGACAATCGTCATGATAATTATGACAGCGATAGTTCCACAACTTGATTTGAGTGATTATCTCGTCTGACACTGGATCCTCAGTCAAGTATTCGGTTTGGCCCGCCGCGATGAGCGGTCGTTCCCATACCCCTCTCCCACAAGAGCCTATCCAGGAATTAGTTACAGAACAATCTTGTCGTACGCAGGAAATATTACTTACAGTTGATGTGTGGGGACTTGTAGAGTCGCGTAAGATTTTCGGCTGGTACCCATGCGAGATTGTGGGGAGTTTGAGCCTGACTCCAGGCCACCAGACAACAGGCACCAGACTCAGCGTACACATTACAAACCTGTACACATGCCTCATATTAGAACACAGCTTTTGAGTGGAATAGGAGGCGTCGTACCCATCCGGCTTCGTGGACAAAGAATCCTTTCCACACAGACTGATCAGGAACATCATCCTCAGAATCTAGCTCAACACTTTCAGCCCTGCAATTGGCGACGGCCGAGTAGTGAAATTTGTAACTCTCTGGTAGTGGCTTGGGAGGAATGCGATCAAGTACCCGCCCGGCATCTAAGTCCGCATGCACTGTCACTCGCCGGCTGCTGCAGCATCTGGACTGCGGACCAACGGCTATTTTGAGAACCGCGTACATGCCGTCACCATATTCGACTTTAAGCTCTGGATAGTTCTTGTCTTTTTGCTGGCGATAGGCTAATTGGATCTCATTAGTTGCATGCGACGTTGTCGCAAGCCAGTTGTCACCAACACCGCTCGGATCGATCCTTAATCGGATAGCAGCCAGGAGAATTGCACAGAAGTGGCAGCTCTCAGCACTATTCGCCAGAAAAATAAGGCTCCGATGGTGATTGACTTTATTTGTATCTCCTATGAAGGGTTCTGAGTTGCTAGTTTTTGCATCGAATCTTACTTTGCTGCAGACCTCGCAGAGCTGATGCAGGGGCGGAGACGGCATAGGGAACAGCGAAGAGGTTAACTGCTCAATAATATGTGATTAACCTTGAAAACTTGAACTAATTAAGAATAATGGGTAGTTGAGTCGTTCACAATGAAAAATTCTTTCAATGGAGCATATGGTTGATATATATATCGTTGTTTTGCGATACCACAAGTAACATGGTGAATTCAGGGGCTCTATCGGCTGAGTCCAGCCTCGAAATGGCGGGATGGCGATTCATCGGTGGCTTACTACTATTATCATGATTAGCTTATTCTGGCCCCCATGCTGCCACTCGAAAACCAGCGCTAAAAGCAAGGCCTTTATACACTGGCTTACCGCTGAGGCTAAGGATTCCAACTAAGGCAAGCTCGTAGTGTGGAGAGTATTGGGACCCGGTGGGTAGTATGCTCAATGCTCTGCTTCGTGTGCCTACATGCTACGGAAAAACGAGCGGCAGCGAGGTAGGTAAGCCACCCGCGCCAAGAATTCTAGCTGGTCGCCCGGGCTCAGATTCTGCCTCCACAGTAGTCATCCCGCTGGTGGCCCCATGCCGGTACATAGGCATGCAAATATACCAGGCTATATATGACGGTTAGCTGGCCAGCCAGTAGCCGGCAGGTGGTCGGCGGGTCACGGGCGCAAGTATAGCATTGTGGTCTTTTGGCTCAGTTGGCGGTTATGTGCGAGTTCCGGCAAACAACCGTTACCGCTACACTCTGAAATTCCGGAGATTGTGGGCATACCGTACCTTTAGGAGGCGACGAAAGATAAGGGCTGACCATGCACCTGATAGAGTTTACGGGGTTTATCTACAGTCGGACGTTCCGCATGATATTCCCGTGTCTCGATCCCAATCGCGACTTACTTGATACACTATACTCCGTCTCACTGCAGGTGGTTGATTTTTGGCCCGCCTTGACGTTGCTGATAATCATGGAATTGTATGGTGGTGTATCCACATTGAGACATTACCACGGACAAGTAGAAAAAGTCTGTGAACGGCAAAGTTTTTGTAGGACAGTGTAGATGAATTGGGCATTTTTAGTTGCCATTTTAGACCGGAAACAGAGACTGGAAGCGCAACCAATTATAGCCAACCACGACCAGCACTCAACACCTTACCCCGCATCAGTCATGGTTTCACTGGCACATATTCAACGTAAAGCCCCAAGGAGCCATTTAATCCAGCAATACTCTCATAAACACTAGTCTTCAGCGTATCTGCAACAATGAGATTTTGCTTACTACTACACAAGAAGCAAAAGTCTCGGCCAGACCTCGAGCACGCAAACAAAGCAGGCTCCGTAAAATGCTCTGATTGCGGAGGGCGGAGACTCTCAAGTGAGTTTCATTGTCAGTCGGGAAACCACGGAAAGGGCAGGAGCCTCGTACGTCGCTTTTTCAGATACAAGACTGGAAAAACCAGTCTTCCAACATGCCGATGCGTTTCTCCGTCGGAAGGACCACATTCTGAGCAAAGGCTCGCACTTACCCCACCACAGCCTATCGTGGGGGAGAACGGTATACTCCGGCCCAAAGCCAACGATTCAGTGATACCTACGGCTGCTCCGTCAAAGCCTGCGACAGGAAGACAGGTTACCGACCTGACAATGTATGAAGATCTGGATCCATCGGATCCTGTCTATGGGCTTCTCCTCCGAAGCGGCCTCAATTTTCGGCCTCGCCACGCCCCCTCTGAGCAGAGTGGATCTTCTATAGGTCCAGTTTATGTGTCTAATGGACCGGAGTTCCGTATTCGCCCAACGTATTGGCCATATTCCCGCCCATATCGCGATGGTGATTTTGAGGAGAGATTTGTCCAAGGCGCTTACCGTCCCCCTCCTGATGTAGCTATGATGTATGGATAAGCCTACTAGGTATGTCTTCCTAACGCCCTGAATGCCTCTGTAGCAAAAGGCTGATTGCTTAATATACTATAGTTTCATTGCTGCTTACTTACTTTCTATTTATTATCTTTGGATCAATATTTCCCATGTAAGCGGCTTTGACCGCCGTTGTGCCATTTTATTCTTTTATTGGCTTTGGCGCTTGAATGGTTTTGATAATTCATATTCAAGTCACAGAGACGATACTCTGCCCCCCGTTCATAATAGCAATATTGAAATGAGGATATGTGGGTCACAACTTGGTCAAAGACTCCAAGATGGGACAAGACCCGGTTTTATCTGATGTAATGTGCAGGTGGGAACTCGCACACACGAAAACTTGGGCCAATAGACCACTGTATTTACGTGTATGTCGGGCTAATACGTTCCCACACATGCTTATATTTAAATGACGACTCGTGGCCTAACGCTTGGTCTCTTGCCACCGGCAGGCGTCGGAGTCCAGCACTCATGACAGAAATGAAGCAGGGCTGAATGGGAAGCGGGTGGTTCAGTTGATGATCGGCCTGACATGTGTTGGTGTTTGCGCAGTTAATTGTTTAATTGACCTGTGTGGTGGCAAGGCTCAGTGGCAAGGCTCCACGGCGAATAAACCAGCGCTCGCCCCCACGAACATTCTCTCGACTTGGCTTCGCAACTACACCTGTGGCTTTACTCTATGACTGATGATATAGTGCAGGGGCGATTGTCGGCTCAGGCATGGAGGGTTTAACCTTTGCCTTTACAAAATAACTAATGGTGATCAAACGATTTTAGCATTAGATGTCGCCATCACTAGTAGGGAGGATGGCCGACCCGCACCGGCCACAGCCTTGTTGAGATATACTGAATTCGATAGGAGCAGTATATAGACGTATGGTGCGGGGTTGCATGTTGTTGGATGGGCTGTGTCCGCGGGGTGACCATACACATAGACTCTCAACTCAATCGATACATTAATTCTACACACTAAATTGCTATCTCCGTTCCAACATAGGCTCTTGATGGACCCCTGTCACTACATCAATCCTACAGTTGTTCAGTCTCACCCCAGCCAAAGAAGGATCCCTGGACTGGGTTTAATATCTGTTGGATGGCAACAGTGAAGCCATACCAAATGCCACAAGAATTGTGGCGATGGCAGTGCTATGATGCATTACGTAGATTCAGCTGGCATCATCATATACTTAGCTAGCAATGAACTGTAGCCCTGCCATAGGCCATTGAAGGTATTTAAGATAATCAGAACTCTATTATAAGGCACTAGCAATGAGGCTTTCACAAAGGAGGCTCATAACTGTATCGGACTTCCCAAACTGCTTCTAGCTACCAGACAGTGCAATAACGTCAGACCTCCACAAAGATGAAATGATCCATAAGCAAGCAACATCTGCAACCATATATAACTCACTAAGCAAACAATGAAAACAGGTTTCAACTTCCCATTAATAAAGACATCGCTACGAAAGCAGTATGTAAGACCATAGCATAGATCTTAGGACTTAGCTAGTAGTGTGACGATTTAGAGACGATGGAGGATCTTCGGCGTAAAGTCGTCGTGAAGTGTTCTTAGAGACAATGTAACGAAGTTTGAATCTGTAGAAGCACTCTTGATTCTGTAAAGTAAGAAGAACTAATTGCTGCCCATTCTACTATAAGCAGCGGACTGCTTAAATACATGGTTCAGCCGGCTCCCCAATGGCTACCTTGTTTCTCTGATCCGACTCTCATTGTCTTGAATCTTTCTGTTACTGGCTATGTTGTCTGCTACCAGCAATGTCTTCTACTATTGGCAATGTTGTCGGATCGGTATTGACTACTTTTAAAAGTCACTCTTCTGATGTATAGTTTTCATAGTGACATCTTTGTCAATGGAGGTAGGAAGCTACTTCCGTTGTTTGCTTGGTAGTTGTATATAGTTGCAGATGTTACTTGCTTATGAATCATGTCATCTTTGTGGAGATCTGATATCGTTACGCCGTCTGGCAGTTGGAAGTGGTTTTGGAAGTCCGACGCGGCTATGAGCCTTTTTTGTGGAAGCCTCATTGCTAGTGCCTTATAATACTATCTACTTACAGCATTATATAGTATAGTACAGTTAAACAAAAGTCAGATCATATTATCAGAAGGTACTTTTACAACCAAACTATATACTGCAATATATATAAGCTAAGTTTATAGCATCTTAAAACTTTAAAACACTGTGATTACTAAAGAGTCAGTCAGAATATAATAACAAGTAGATTATGCAAGGGTTGAAACTTTATTATAAGACAGACATGAAAGAGGAAGTATATGGAGTTTCCTTAGCCATAACAAAGCTAGTTTAGAGAAGTTTGATAAGAAAAGAGAGAAGTAAATCCAGAAAGCAAAAAGGCTAACATACATCTATATCAAACAAAAGAACCAAGTATCATGAGATATTAATATTAGATTATTAATGAAGTAAGAGAAGAAGGATAAAAGAAAATAGTAAGGTGTGGGCAGATACATGATCTTTATACTTTGTTAAAGCAGTGGCAGGCCTATATATGTACTTTGCCTAATACAGAGCCCTTTATTTCCTGATGCAAGCTTACCATCTAATATTTTACTTTTATAATTTAACATAGATTTTTCTTATTTTGAAAATTAGTCTTTTAAGAATATTTAGTTTTTTTACTACTAACTATAAAGTTTTGTATATAATAAACAATAATAAATACTATTGAATGAGAAAGGACTTTAAGAATACTAATTTAATTATAGGATTTACCTGCCTTGACCTAAGTAAGAACAGTTACTTTTTTTATTTCAGGAATCTCTCTCCTATTGGTTTTTTTCTTCAATGGCATTCTGACACTGGCAACAATGGAATTGTGAAAAAAAGCAAAGTGTATGCCGACTTCTTCACCACCACTGTAAATTAACTACAACTTTATAGACTTACAAGGGAAAAACTCGAGATGCTTAAACAATGAATGCGTCTCGGCTCAGGAGGCATCTCGCTACACAGGGAGGGACGTTAGACTTGCACCCACACTGCCAGGAGGAGAAACCATGGGTCAGCTATCCATCGTTATATATCTCCTCTGCTACTTTGGCGCATGACCCGTGTTGCAGGGTCTGCTCTGGTATCGGCCATCGCTGCTACGAAGAGAAAAAAGAGGGAAGGAGGGGGGGATGCCGCGTGGCTTTGGTTAGGGGCTTGCGTTCTACGTTCAGTACCTTGGGATTCGAAGTGTATATATATATATATATATATGTGTGTGTGTGTGACAACCGGAGTGCCGCCCGCGTGTATTGGAGGGTGCAGGTTGCTGATTGAATTGTATTGCTATGTTGCTTCTTAGACTCTTTTTGTTGGGGCAGGCTCCGAAGAGTGATAAGCTAACTGTACGATCCTGTATGACTCACGCAAGCAAACGCCAATCGTCTCTCGATCACCTGGTGGGGTCTCATAGCTTGCCTGTGCCTTTTGCAAGTCCATCTTCAGCTTTTATCTAAACGGCTACGGTCGGTGGTAGGTATATATTATATATTTTTATTTAGATAATTCTGTAACTTATACAAAGTCCTTTTTCGAAACTCGCTGTTTTAAGGCCTCGGCAGCCTCCGCAGGATGACGCCCGGGCTTTCTTAAAACGGCGGATGCCCCCAAAACTAACGGTAGAGCAAAATTGTTATGTACTTGGGGGGTAAGTCTCTAACCACCTCCGTGCTCGACTACCTCTACATCCCAAGTACAATATTGTACCGTACCGCACCAACTTTACTTACCCCCCCCCGGAGCATCTTGAATGACTCAGTCGACATGTCTCTCTTCTTGGCCTTCGAGCAGCCGGGGGGAGTCGAGCAGTGGAATTCCAGAGGTATGTAGTTCTGAATACCGCCGCATGGTCAGCATCAAGTAACATACCTTGAGCAAGCTCTCGAGAAGTTATCCCGCTCCGCTTCAGTTTCCGGCAACCCAAGCTGGTTCTACTTGAACCCCTCCGCAGCTCATCTTCTGCCTGTCAGAGTTGATCCCGCCCAAAAAAATCCGTCTTAAAATGAGTCACCACGAGCTTATGAAGGACCTTTTGCAATCAGAAAAGTATTCCGACCTCACCATCTCGTGCCTGGACCGCAAGTTCAGCGTGCACCGCGCGATTGTCTGCCTACGCTGTCCACACTTCTCCGCAGCTTGCGGAGAGTTTCTGGTGAGTTTTGAAAACCAGCTCGTATGAGACGGCGATGACTGATGGGAAGCTGGCAGGAGGGCAGGACTGGCAGGATCATGCTGGACGACGATGATCCGGATACTGTCGAGCGTATGATCTC
This sequence comes from Geoglossum glabrum, assembly GCA_021527465.2. Lineage (NCBI taxonomy): Eukaryota > Fungi > Ascomycota > Geoglossomycetes > Geoglossales > Geoglossaceae > Geoglossum > Geoglossum glabrum. The sequence goes on along the minus strand of JAJDFE020000237.1, from coordinate 19,285 downwards.
GTACCTCTATACCCTTGACTACGAGGACGAGGAACACTCCAGCGAACTCGAACAAGAGAACCAAGAGCAAGCGCCGCCAGCTCTTTTCAGCAGCGTCCGTGTGTACGCGATTGCAGATAAATATATAATCCCGACATTGAAGGAGCTCGCCAAGGAGAGATTCAGCAAATGGGCCGTGAGCAACTGGTCCCACCCTGATTTCCCCGCAATGGTACGGGAGGTCTGCCAGTCCACACCGAGCAGCGACCGCGGGCTTCGCGATGTCGTATCCAAGCTGATCGGAAAGCACACGGCTCTTCTAGACAACGACGACTTCTTTGACGCCACCGAGCTCTTTGGCGAGTTCGGATTGGTGGTCTTGCGTCAAGTTGTAAACGACAAGAACGAGATGGAGCTACGGATCAGGGCCATGGAAGACGAGCAGATGCGCAAATCCAAAACATGGAGTGACGTGAAACGTCACGCTAATCGACAAGAACGAGATGGAGTTGCGGATCAGGGCCGTAGAAGACGAACAGACCCACAAATCCTGGTGAGATGAAAACGTCAAGCAGCTTGAACTTTCCAAACGAAAGCGCCTTTCGGGGGTAAAACTTCACATTATCTATCTCTATCTGCCCCGTACCGAGTCGGGACTTGTGTGTTCGGAGGGGGGGGGGAAGGGGGGAGAGGCTCGATTCTGTTTTTTCATATTTTTTTATTTTTATTTCCATTCATTTTTTTTATTAGGAGTAAATCATGCAATAATATATATAGCCTGCGGAGCGCATTCACCACACTACCAATTCAAACTCAAAGGATTTTTTTCATCTCTCAAGTATGTGAGTTGCGTGGGGGTGGGATTGTGTGGATGGGGGGAGGAGTTAGCGCGCCATCTATCTATATCAATCTCAGCAAGTATTAACTCCGTGGGGTTTTTTTTTTTTTTTTTTTTTTTTTTTTGTTCCGTGCAAACGAGAACCTTTTTCTCTCTCTCTCTGGTGCGCCGTCTTTTACCGTCGTTTCCCCTTTCTCTCTTACCCGGCGGAACTTCTTTGGTGGTTAGTACGTGTACTTAGGGGTGGAGTCGCTCGCAAAGACGCGGTTGCTATTCACATCAGTTCGCACTAGCCTAGGCTAGCTGCGGATTCTGGGTGCAACTTCTAGTTCGGTCGGCCGACCCTGTTTTTTTTTTTTTTTTAATCACTAGCTTGATATCTCTTTCTATATTCCTCTAATCTCTCTATTTCCCCCGCATTCCCTTTGCCCCTCAGCACCGCAATCAGGTCGTCCAACGTTACAATACTCGCCGTTTGCACACCAAAGTCCCGTTTAATCTGCCCAATAGCGCTTAGTCTCGGCTCCCCATCATCTGTCCCCTGCTCCTGCTCTCTGGGCCCAGGCATTTTCTCCGCCCGATCCAGTGCAACCACAAACCCCACGACCTTCCCCCCCTCCTTGGTCACTAGCTTTATTGTCTCCCTCATTGCGGTGCCCGCTGTGATCACATCATCTATGACCAGTACATTCTTCCCTTTCAATGGGGCGCCTACAATACCCCCGCCTTCGCCATGGTCTTTGACTTCCTTGCGGTTGAAGCTATAGGAGACGGACCGCCAGGCTTCAGGGTCGAGGCGGTGGAGTTCGAGTAATGTCGAGCAAGATAGGGGTATCCCCTTATACGACGGACTAAGTTCTTTAGCAAGTAGTTTTTCTGACTCTGCCAAAGGGAAAACAGATGCTAGAGTGATCTTACCCGAAGAGGATGTCCGGTTTGGGGATAGAAGGATGGGAGGTGAGGAAGGAGATAATGGTATGGGCGTAGGCGGTAGAAATGGCGGAGAGGAGGGGGGCGGTGTGGAAGGAGCCGGCGTTGAAGAAGTACGGGGACTCTGCGGGGTTAGAAACATTAGCAATTACGGGTGATGAGACTTGTAGAGCCCAGATAGAATACGCACGCCGACCGGATTTGAGGGTGTAGGAACCAAAAGTAAGGACGTTTGCGGAGAGGCAAGATTGGAGGAACTCAGTTTTGTAGGCAGGTATAGTGGTAGGCGGGGTCGGAATAGCCATCGTAACACAACAAACCTGGATTGCGGCGGGATTTAGAAAAAAAAATATCTAAAAACCGACGAAGTAACTTACCAGGGAATGTGCACGTACTCTGAAATACCACTAAACTAGCCTAGCTCCGCTCAGTCATTCCGGCCTTCCTTTGGCCGGTGCACGTCCTGGATGATGAGGTTCTCCTAACCAGAACTAGTGAAAAAGCCAAAAAGTCGTGACGCATCCCCGGGCGGACGCCTCATCCACAAGGGCTAGCCCCCCTGGGTGCGGCGAATTTTGGTGGGGCGTCGGGGCCAAGACTTTGTTGCGGGGTACAATAGGTAAACACTCTGGCCCGCCCCCAAGACAATAGCCAGTTCATCGCATCGCTCAGTAACCATTGCCGCGTGCGGATGCTAGCTTGGTGGATGAGGAGTCTGAATACGTTGTGACTCTTGGCTAATGCGTCGGTGGGAGTAGCAGAAAAAGCAGTCCAACCCAGTTCGATACACTCAAGCCAACGGCCATGACTGACGAAACTGGCCTCGAGAAGCTCCGCTTAACCCTCACAACAACCCACTCCCTCCTTCAGCAGTTCCTAGCCTCCCTCTCTACAGCTCCCTCCCTAGCATCTACCGAAACTCAGCCGCCCACCAACCCCCTCACCCTCCTCAACGCCTCCGCAACCCTCACAAAAGCGCACACCACAAAGCTCACGCTCCTCCTCCTCAACCCGCCATTTACCCCAACTGCCATCAGCACCGTTCTCCATGACCTCTCGACAGGCGCTCTACCCGTCATGATGACCGCTGTCGAAATCTGCACGCCAGAGACATGGGGTAAGATGCTGAGCAATGAGGTCCGTGCGGGGGTGAGGAGGGTGCTTGGAGGGCTAGTCGCACTAGTAGCGGAGGTGGTTGTTCCCGATTCCTCGGCAACGGCGAATGGTGCCACCGCGGGGCCACCACCAAAGACCGGCGGGGCGGGAAGTCGGGATAGCCTGGCCTCTACAGGCGTGGTCTGGGGGGCCTGCGACGCGCTGATCGCACTGCAAACGAAGGGCCTTGAGGGGCTGGTGGTCGAAAAGGTGATTCAATACCGCGATATGCTGAAAGATGCCATCACCGAGCTCAGAGAATGGTCCGAAGAGAAACCGGGGGGGTCCGACTTCGACGGCTTTACGGGAGACATCGCAGAGGATCCTTCCACCGCTTCAAGCCCCCCATCCCCTGACATCCTCCCGCTCCTCCTCCAAGCCCTCAAACACTTGACCCTCCTCTCCCTGCTCTACACCGCGCTCCTAAAACACCGCCTCCCCCCCAAAACCCCCATCCCGCCATCACCACCCGCCATCCAAAAACTCAATACTCTCATGGAATCGCTCTCCTGCATTCCCGATACAGCCGACGAACTAGCAAGTGCTTTTTACGAGGAGGAAGAAGGGGAAGTGAGGGCGCAGGTGGAGAGGTGTGGTAGGTTGGCCAAGGAGGCGGCAGCTGCGGTTAGGGGAGGGTGGGGTGCGGATGGAGGGGGAGGGGAAGATGGAGATGCGTTTAGTATATGGGCTAGGCGGTGGGAGGATTTGGTGGAAAAGGGGGAGAGGGAGATGAGGGTTCGGAGTGAATTGGGTGGAAATAGTGAGGGATAATTTTTCCAAGACAAGATTCACTAAGTAGCGTTCAGCGAGGGGAACGACAAAATAGACATGATACCCCCCCAATCCAATATCTATTCATTCTTGATACCCGTCGTTCGTTCCTAGCTAACCTAATTTTTTTTTCTTTAATCTAAAAATCTGCTGTGACGACCGAAGATATAAAAAAAAAAAGGAAGGGGGCCAGAACCAACAAGACCTCTACGTATTAAATGAGGGGAAATGTATACAACCACACAACCACACAACCACACAACTCCCCCTTTTCTCCACCAAAAACATTAATAAACCCCAACCTCCTGTCCTGCACTTGCAAGCGCTTCATAAACCATCGGCGGCAACTTGTACTTAATCATGCCGGCATAGACCATCAAATCCTTCGCTTTACCGAGCAGCTCATCCGCCATATTTCTCTTCGTTGCGTCGTCAAACTGAGATGCACGGAGAAGGTCCCGCTGGCGGCCACAACAAGCAATAGTCCACATAAGGAGATTACCGACGTTGCGGGCGACGGTGGAGTTAAGCGTGGGGAAGGCGTGGGCGGAGGAACGTATTTGGTAGATGTCGCCGTGGGCTGAGAGAGGAAGGATGGACAGGGATGTAATAATCTGTCGGGGGAGGTTGGTTAGGGGTATTTTTTGGGATTCCGATGGTATATATGGGAGTTTTTTCAGATAAAAAATTTGGGGGGTACTTACATCCAAAGCAGGAGCCCACTGCCCCGCCTCCACCAGCGCCCTCGCCTCACTCATCCTTAATAACACTCCACAAGCATCACGATTTGTCTGTCTGATCTTCCGGAAGTACATTGCGTTCGCGTTATACAATCCAACCATATTCCGCGCCAAGACTGCCGGATCATCCACGGACGTTAAGCTTAGGCTGCTCCCAGATTGTGCATTCTCCCGTTGCTGTTGATCCAGACCAGCACGTGGCTTCAGCGGTTGAAGTTTCAATTGCTCTTGTCCGATCTCGACGGCTATCGCCTCTGAGAGCGTCTTATTAATGATTGCAATGACGTTGTCGTATTCCTCTGCTAAGTGGTAGAGAAGTACAGCGTCTGTTGTACGCCCATTGTCATCGGCAACTTTAGCGGCCTGGATCGTGACTGCCCGGAGGAACTCTTCTTGGTCTGCGAGGCTGATTAGCTTCAGCCGCCGCTCGATTGCACCGCTGATCCGGATGCCATCGGCACGGATATCACCAAGTAGCTTCGCGAATTCGCGGGTCTCGAGGACAAGTTCACGGAGCGCGCTGTGGCAAAGGGAAGCTTGGGATTTGCCGGCCTCCCCTGGGAGATCTGCGTTCAGGCAGATGAGGGTGATATAATCCACGGCGGCTTCTACGTTTTCAGCCCGGAAGTCGCGGGTGTAGTAGCCTAACATACGGCCAAAGTTGACTTGAGGAAGTTCTTTAGTATTGAAGGTAACTATGGAAAACAAGATTAGTAAGATTGAGGGTGTAGGCCAATCGATAGAAGGAAGTAACATACGAAGTTCAGAGTCTGATGCATGAAAGTTCGAGACCCGCAGCAGGCCATAAAAGTCCAGAGCAATCCCGAAGTGCACAGCGTCGATGTATTGGTAGGGATAGAGGTATGCGACTGCTTGCTCAAACATTCCAGCCAGGATTTGTAAGAAGAAATATGTTCCGAACCCTCCACTTGCAGCTTCCTGTCCCTTCGCAAAGTGACGTTGACCAATTTCCTTGATGACACCTCTTACTTCATCCAGACCGAAAACTTCGCCAGCGATTTCATCGGCCCGATTGACTTCTCTGGCTAAACTGAACTGTAGCCATATCCAATCCTCTACGCCCTGGCTAACTCCTTCGAGGCTCCTCTTGTTGAGGTCACATCTCCCAATGACTTTGTAGCAGGCCATCCTGTAAGGATCAATAGAGTCTTCGGGTGCAATTCGTTGGCGTTGCGTATACTCTGCATTGATCCTATCCTGGAGGTCACGTTTCAAGCGTCGGTCGCCGTTACTAACGTAACTGGCGATGTAGGTCACGAAATTTCGGTCGATATTCCTGAAGGAAGCTGCGTTGCTGGTCACATACTCCACAACTTCCTTGATATGGCCTGATCGCAAAAGGTAGAAGATGAGTACCCAGACATAGTCGTTTCCGAGCATTTGCAAAGTTCCATTTTCGGGAATCAAGTCTTTCTGTGAATTACGGAGATTGATATATGCTCGGACCTTGTTAGTTGTTGTCGGAATACCACCAACGCGAGCTTCACGGGGGTTTTTGGCAATTAGCGCTTCAAGTTGCTGGTAAAAGCTATATATTGGGGATAGTCAGTTTGGATGTTCTTTCAAGCGGATTCCCGAATATTGACTGGGGAAGAGCAGATTGACCTACCTTTTCTCCAAGTAACTCCTCGATCCGTCGATAATTCTTTTCTTGATGAACATCGATCTCGCCGAATTAGGGGTTTCATCTAGGTATTCCGCTGCGAATTGTCGTTCTTTTATGGCGTCTGGATCCGTAACATTAATAGCTTTAGGGTTTTCTTTCACAATCTCAATCAACGCCTTGTATGCGTCCACGAGCTGACTAGTCGTCTGTACCGCGAATTGTCAACATTTGAAAGGCTAGGAAAATAAAAACGGGGTGAATCCAGTTAGGTGTGCGAACCTGATCCGTAGAGGACTGTAACTCAACACCAGCAAACTCCCCAAGTATGGGGAATGCCCTGCCTCCTAACCTAGCCTCGTTCAGCTTCCCAACAGTCTCCACAAAGCGAGTTTGCTTTTCTCTCTGAAATCTGTCGTCTGGACCCCCTAGACTGTTACCGAGCCCAGCTCCAGCAGCTTTCTCTGCTACATCCGCAAATAGCGGTACGTGCCCGGTTCCAGCGGTTGTCGGAGCACCGATAACAGATTTAGACAAGCCCAATGTGCCAAAAACGCTTCCACCTGCGGGTGTAGTTGAACGACCTACGGCGCCTCTATCCTGGGTTCGCCCACGCCGTGTTGATCGCCCAAAACCCCCTCTGGTAGTGTTTCCACCTGGAGTGGACATGTCATCATCCTTTCCCCCTGCATTCCGTGACACAAGTCCAAAGTGCTCGTAGATCCTCCGTCGCTGGGCATCCCATTCCATAGTGACGTTCTTCTCAAGAAATACATCGAAATCTCTGGCTGACCGACTAAGGCCGTCGGCGATGAGAGCGAGAGTGGATTGTGACTGAAGTTTGGAAAGGTAGGAATCTATATCAGTGTCAATGGTTGACTTGGATGGTGCAGGCGGGCCTGCGGCAGCGAATGCGTTCAGTTCGTTGAGGTCTCTCAGCGCACTTCCAGGTGACACTCCGGAAGCGGCGAGGATGTAATGTCTAAAAATCCAAGGAATACATTAGAGCCACCATTGCGACCTAGGGGAGTAGAGGTGCTTCCATACGCCTTGTTATCAGTGGTCCTACCCTGCTGGGCCGCAGCAGGCCCCCCAAGCTGTTTCACCCGCCTCGCAATATCACCTAAACCTAATTGCAGACTAGGCAATTCCCCCAGAGTGCTAGCTCCATTCACATCTTTATTGCGTTGCCGGCTTCTCTCCAGAAGGCTGTCAAAGAACGCCGGTTGCGATGGAGACTGACGCTGGCCTTGCTCTTGTTGTTTCGTAGGGGCAACAACTGAGGCGCCAAAAGGACCGGGCTGCTGAGGTTGTGTGGTCGGAGGGGGATTTAGGAGCGAGCTTCCTAGAGGCTGTTGCTGTTGTGGCTGGCTCACGCCAAACCCGAGAAGTGAAGCACCCTGTGCTGGCTGTTGCTGCTGCTGTTGTTGCTGCTGCGGCTGGCCTAAGCTAAAGCCAGAGGAGGGGCCACCACTCTGCCCCTGGGAAGACAGCCCTAACGAGAGGCGTGGGGTTCCCTGTGACGACGCCTGCGATTGTACGAAGGTGCTGCCACCCCAGGGTGGAGGTGTTTGTGACTGAGGCGGTTGCTGCTGCGAGAACATTGCTTCGACGGTATGCTGGCGAGAGCAGCAGCTAGCGAATGCGCGTATAAGGGCGCGCGATGGAGTGCGGATGAACCTGAAAAGTTCTTGTTGATTGTTCGTTCACCACGAAAACCTCATGTCGTTTAGAGTAGAGAACGCGCTGCACGTGACCATATTTTTCATATCCATGTACTGTACATAGAATACAGAGCGACCGATTTCTGTGTTCTAATCCCCACAACGATGTCAACCTTCTCATCGAAGAAATATCGCTCCAGCACCTCTCAAAACACCATCGGAGCCCGCTACCGTGTGGCCTTGAACAAGCACCCATTCGCCCTCTTCGGCCTGCCCTTCATCGTCACAATGGTAGCAGGATCCTTCTTCCTCACGCCCGCAACAGCCGTGCGCTACGAGAAGCACGATCGGCGAGTTCAGCAGATGACCAAAGACGAAGAGTTGGGCATTGGGAAGGACCGGCGGAGGGTCGATATTAATGAGGAGTACTACGTGAGTTTGGGCTTCAGTAATTTATCTGAATGTGCGGGAAGGTGGCGGAGATGATGGGCTGACGGGAAGACGGTAACGTTGCAGCGATTGGCGGCGAAAGATATTGAGAACTGGGAGCAGAAGCGAGTGAAACGACTCCCAGGCGAGCACGACGGTGTATTATAGTTTCAATGTTGCTCGAAGCCTTGAACCGTGGACTATTACGAGAAGCCTCTACGGGCCAGGATCTCTGATTACCGCTTGGTCCTAAAGCCCATATGCCCAGAGCTTTTGCTGCAGAGGTTGCGTATACTCCCTTCTGGCAAAAGACACCTAGGCCGACATCACCGATAAGAAAGGGTCCTGTCAACTCAGTCTATTTCGCGCCCACAATGTTGACTAGTATTACACATATGGAAGAGGACCCGCTTTAGGTGGATATCCCGATGCTAGAGTCGATAAATAACAAGATAGGATGAAGGAGAGCGTGCAGCTAGCCCCGATATCTCTTAGCTTACTTCCAAAGCTTACTCAAACTCATTTGCTTGTCGTCATGTTTGTTGAGCACCTTGGCCGTGGCAAGGTCGAAATCTTCTTGGGTGACATGTACCCTGCGTTCGCGTAGAGCATACATGCCCGCTTCCGTACACACGCCCTTGAGCTCGGCGCCAGAACAACCATTCATCTTCTCGGCGATCTTTGTCAAGTTGATGCCCCGAGTAAGATTCATAGAACGTGAGTGAATCCGTAAGATGTCGGCCCGAGCTTCGACTCTAAATATTATGTTAACAACTGCACGCACGAGCGGCTACAAATGCAATAAGGTCGGGGCCTTACGTTGGAGGAGGGAACTCAATCTTCCTGTCAATCCGGCCAGGTCTCAGTAATGCCGGATCGAGGATATCGAGGCGATTTGTTGCCATGATGACCTTGATATTCTTGGTCGGTTCGAAGCCATCCAGCTGGTTCAACAACTCCAACATGGTTCTTTGCACTTCTGAATCTCCTCCGCTGCTCCCCTCTACCCTGCTGGAACCGATACTGTCGATTTCATCCATGAAGATGATGCTGGGGGCATGCTCTCTTGCCATAACGAAAAGCTCCCTCACCATCCTACTACCTTCGCCGATGTACTTCTGGACCAACTCTGACCCACTAACCCGAATAAACTTGCAATCAGTGTGATGCGCCACCGCACGAGCAAGCAGGGTCTTCCCAGTTCCTGGAGGACCGTAGAGCAAAACCCCTTTCGGTTGAGCGATACCGAGGGACTCAAAGAGCTCAGGATGTTTAAGACCGAGCTCAATTACTTCCTTGATCTCTTTAATTTGTTGGTCTAGACCCCCAATCATGTCGTAGGTGCTGTCGGGAACCTTCTCAACCATCATGAGAGAGACAAGAGGATCAACCTGAAAAGCTGTTAGGTAATACTAGCGGTAGGGGGACTCTGGAGATATGAGATGCAAGTGACGTACGGAGCTTGGAAGCATTTTCTCCAACTTGTAGGAGTCAGACAGTAAAGTAACTCTTTTGCCGACGGTAAGTTTAGATATATCGACGTTGTCCGAGACATCAACCACTATATCTCTTGTCAATCGCACCGCTCAATCGAGAGCCATAGCCCGGACGTGACGCTCACCGTATTTCCCTTCTGGTTGAACCTTCACCAGAACTTTCTTCGTGCTCATGACCTTCACCACCTCGCCAACATAGGACCCAGGCTGCTGCAATAGCCCTAATTCCTCCCGTAACAGGCGAACTAGTTCGGCGGAACGTTAGCATTTACGTGCCCGGTCCGGCGTGCGGATGCTGTACCTCTAGAATTATAGTCGTTCCGCTGTGCCTCCAGCCGCCGGAGGACCGCCTGACCCTGGATGATCTCGAGCTTCATGCTCTCGATCTTGTTATGGAAGAAACTGTCGAGCGCCATAACTGTATACGGGGAGGGAGTGTGATGATGAGATTCGGTGAACAGCGCAGCAAAGCTCAACTCCGTATACCATCTTGCCTCAGTGTCAGGGTTCCTCTTATGTAAGCCGATGACTGAATCTACGCAGCCGGAAGTTCCCAGCACGCACGCGCCAGAAGCGAAAGCTCGTGCTTAAGCGAGAGGCTGCGTACCAAATGCCTGTCAACAATCTTGGCGGCCTAGTTGACTGACACTCCGCACGTTCATGGTCATTTGCAGTGCACAGAAACGGCCTTTCGTCACTGGAGCCCCACAGAAGCAAGAACTTCTCCGCCCTGGCATGCCCCAAACTAGCATCAACCTAACCCCCGATGCGCTCCCAAATACTTGCCAGCCATTGATAGTGTGCACCACACGCAGATCTGCCTCCTCCAATCTCGATTACCATGTCCAGCAGCGATCCACTTCGAGGGGCCACAGAAGCCGGCAAGACACCACGCGACTCAGATCAGGGTGAGGCCTCTCACTCATCAGAGCCATCGCCCACAACCACTCGAACCCGTACATCCCCCGTACAATATCGGTCCATCGTTGGACGCGATCCTGAGGGGACGCACGGGGAGAGTTACCAGTCGGTAGATACAGCTCGAAGAACCAATCGGGACCCAGAAGGTGGCTATGTCCATATGCCCTGATATCCTGGAGCTCCAGCTAACTACAGCCGCAGACTCGGCCGCGACTTCTGGAATCACTCCGCAAGATGACGGTAGCTTAAAAGATCGCCCACCAGCCTTATCCACAGGACATCACTCTGATTCATCCTCCTTGCGCCAGCGAATACTCTCTCCAGAGCGTACAAATACAGCGGCAGACCGGCCAAAGAAACCTGGCATCATCCGAAGGACATCGTCGATCCATACCCATCCACACAAAGGACAGGAATTCTCCGTCGATGATGATCAGAGCGAAGTTGCGGAAGATTTTGCACATAGGCAAGCATCTGCTACATCCTCTACAGCTATATACGGCTCCCTACGAAGGAAAACGTCGACCTTAAGGAGGCGAGGGGCCGCACTAGCAAGTTCACTACCGAGGGTAGACTCCGCCGATGGAAACGAAGAGGAGGACGGATATCAATCCGCGGCTACCGGTGCTGATGGAGAGGGCCCCGATGAATCCGGTGAGGAAGGGACCGTACAACCCGACGGTGATGATGACGATGAACTGGGATCACAGCTCAGTGACACGGAAAGCTTCACCCTCAAAGACCGTCAAGAAGCTATCAACGAGACTCATCCATTTGGTATCCGTATATGGAAGCCTGCCTTGTATAAAAAGGACAGGTCTGTACAAAAAACGGCTGAGGGCGACATACATTCATCACCTGGTGGTCGAGTTAGCAACTGGCTGTTTTTGTTCAATATTCTATGGACGGTGCTATTTGGATGGTGGCTAGCTGTCGCTGCAGCAGTTGGGGCTGCCGTGTGCCTTTGCTTCGCATTTGCTCCTAGCGCCATGGAGTATGGGAAGGTTTTGTTTGGACTCGCTGGATATCTTCTCTATCCGTTTGGCCAATTTGTTAAATTAGAACAAGACGAGGCTTACGCTGAAGAGGACGAGGGCGAAGGCAGAAGCATAAGTGAGTATGAGCAGTGGCAGAGCGGCGACCTAGAAGACGGCCGACTTTTCTTTGGACCAGTGACACGATCTTTAGTTGGCCGCCGGCGGAGCAGCGTCGACTCTGCAAGCGAAACAGACAGCCTCTTAGGTCGAGGCAGAGGAGGGCGCAGTAGCCGATCAGATTCTAGAGCCGCAAGGAATAAGAGGAGGCTTTTCGGGAGAGGAGAATGGAACATCGGCAGAGTCATCTTTTTCGTCTTCTTCTACGGACTCATAACACCCTTACTGTTGTTTGTATCTGGTATCTGTTGGCTGTTGGTATTCTGGATCCCGATGGGCAAGGTTACTATGCTCTTGTTCTACCATTTACGCCGCCACCCTCTTGCTATGTCGTTCCATTCAGACACCACCTATTCTCGTGGACCTGGTAATCTATCTTCCTCTATAGTGCTCTGTACCTACCGTGCAGTGGGGTGGAAGTACTACAAATACACCATTGATGGGACAAACATTTTCTTCATCAACCTGATAGGTGTAGTCTTCTTCGTTATCTTCGATTACTGGGTTCTGGATCTTGGGCTTGGAATGAAAAATGGCCTAACGCACCCTGCATTTATCTTCGCACTTTCTCTCTTTTCGGTCATTCCGTTAGCTTATTTTATTGGCCAGGCTGTGGCGTCGATATCTGCACAGTCCTCCATGGGCGTGGGCGCGGCCGTGAATGCTTTTTTTTCCACCGTGGTGGAAGTATTTCTGTACTGCGTTGCGCTGAATGAAGGCAAGGGTCGCCTAGTAGAAGGAAGTGTCATTGGAAGTATCATGGCTGGAATATTACTGATGCCAGGGCTGTCCATGTGCTTCGGCGCCATCAAGAGGAAAACTCAAAGGTTCAATGCTAAATCTGCTGGTGTTACTTCTACGATGTTGTTGTTCGCTGTCATCGCTGCTTTTGGGCCGACTCTATTTTACCAGATCTACGGAACGGTAAGTTTCCTTCCCACCCCCTGAATGAGCTGTTCACTAAGTGCCATCAGTATGAACTTAAATGCAGATCATGCACTGAGAGCAATAGCGGTTCTACTCCAAGTCTACACGACTCGGATTGCCGTCGATGTTTCTTCTCTCAGGTCCCGGCAATTGGCGACCGCTTCTACCACGAAGCTGTCCAACCGTTCTGTTATATTTCCGCCGTTGCACTGTTTATTTCCTACGTTATCGGCCTCTGGTTTACCCTCCGCACACACGCTGCAGTCATCTGGAACACCACACCCGAAACACAGAAGCCTACGACTGCTGACCGCGGCGGTTTGGGTGCCGAGCAGAGAGGCTCAGGAGGTACTGCCGCTGGTTCGTTATCTCCAAGACTCCACCCCACTGGCGGAGACACGTTAGCTCGCTCAGCTATTCGTGAGTCTCAGCTTTACAAGCGGATCTTGGGCCAGTCATTAAGCCAGGTTGGGCTTGGGCCTCGCGGAAGCACTGTCCCACCATCTAACCAACCAGCCGTCACTGCGCGTCAGGGGCAAACCCCTCACCTCGTGCCTCCTAAGAGTGCTGGTGCGGATGTATCACCAATCAATACGCAAATTCCGGGTCTTTCCCCTGAGCAGAATCGAAATCTCGTTCGCGAAGTCGCCGAGCTTGCCGCCATGGCTGCTACGGTAGCAGCTCGCGAAGCAACAGGACCTCAACGCAAGCCATCCACTAGCGCCCCCCTACCGCTAAGGCCAACACCACCGCAACACTCAAGAACATACGACGATCTTGAAGACGCGACTGCCGCCGAACACTTACCCCATGGCGGCGGCCACGATGCACCCAACTGGGGTCGGATGAAGAGTACAGTCATTCTACTATCAGCAACACTGCTATACGCCATAATTGCGGAGATTCTTGTCAACAAAGTTGATGTTGTACTAACCAACGTAAAGATCGATGAGAAGTTCTTGGGCATCACACTATTTGCACTTGTTCCCAACACTACCGAATTCCTAGTAAGTATTCTTGAACTTGCGCGCACACAATTGCCTGCACAGCACTAATCGCCTGTCTCGCAAAAGAACGCCATATCGTTCGCTATGAACGGTAACATCGCCTTATCTATGGAAATTGGTTCCGCATACGCACTCCAGGTCTGCTTGTTGCAGGTCCCAGCCCTAGTCCTCTATAGCGCTTTTACCGCTAGTTGGTTCAAACCCGAGACTCTCTTCGAGCACACATTCAGGTGAATACGATCCCCTACCAAGCGGTATCCCTCTGTACGAAAATTAACGCCCGTTACGTCAGCCTAATATTTCCGCAATGGGACCTCGTAACCGTCATCCTTTGCGTCTTCCTGCTATCATATATGTACGGCGAGGGTAAGAGCAACTACTTCAAAGGCTCGATCCTCATTCTCAGCTATCTCGTCGTCATGATGGGATTTTGGTTCAGCGGCATGACCGATACGGACACCATTGCTTCTAGAAGGTACGGCAAAGGTGCTGGAAGACAGGACATCTTCCAGACAATTGGGAGAGGCAGCAAGGCGGGGGCGGCCTGGTCCATGGATTGAGCAAGCGAAGAGATAAGGGCATTCGTGTTCTTTACTTTGAGGCTCAGCTGGGATTTTTGTCCCCTTCACTTCTCCCCGCTCTCGAGGGCGCCCATGCCGAGCGGCGATGTATAATTTCCCCCCAATATTGAAAAGATACCAGCATGTCTGCCAGTCTTGTCAATTTTTCCCCCATGTCCTTACCTGCTTTTTTTTCTCCCCAATAGTTGAATCGGACGCTGGGTCTAGCGTCCGGCCAAAAAGTGATAATTGATAAACATCTCATGTTCTCCTTTACTTTCGCCACCATGGACACCCCCAAGAGAAAATCGAGAGAAGAAATGACCCGGAGCAAACCTCCCCAACGCCAAGTTCGTGATGCCGTTAGCCATTTTACTACGGTCGGTCGCAGAAGTAATGTGTTGGCCTGGAATGCGCCTCTGTTTTGGCTGGAGGCAGGTAAAACCAGCACTGCTTCCACCGCCGTAGTATGCAAGACATACTGCCGCTTCCGGTTAGGCTTGCCCCTTTGGGGTTGGTGCCTCGCCCGCCGCTCTGTCGGTCGTTGCGGAGTTACAAAGTTCTGCCCCACTTCTCCCTGACCTTCGTCCTTGACCTTCGTCCTTGCCCGTTTCCCACCGTCAACCCTGTCCTTAACGTCGCGCTCTGACGAGATGTTTTCTACATTCATGTGCTTGAAACCGGGTTGAATGGTGTGTGAGCCCTGGGCGTGCGTGCTCAATGCCATTGAATATTCTCCCCTTTGGCCATCTCCGAAACTAATCCTGCATCACCATTACTAGGAAAAGATACGTAACAGGTTGCCCATCAAGCCTTTGAGGACCCGTCATTTATGCATGATAGTGGGTTTGATCATCTGGATTTGAAACCTGAATGTGAGTTCGTTTCTTTCCTGCGCAGCCATGGCTTCTCGTGCATCCTCTATCAGTTGGCCATTGATGAATATTGTAGAATAACAGACAAGGAGCACCCGTTCTTGACCTGCTAATGGGACCCTAAGCGATGAGGTCGGATGGAGGGGTAGTACATAATCGTCAAGACTAAGAGGGGTTAACTTCCAAGTAAGAGCTCGGAAGAGAGGGCAAGTATAGGCACCGTGAGTGGCATGCTTAGAGCTAAGTACGTAGTGGTTCCTGTGGTTTTACAAACGGTTTCCAAAATCTAATCAAAACTCCAGTTTGAGAGCAGTCCCAGCGGTAGAGATCATTCAACCTTAAGCTATCTGCTTCCATCTACATGATTGATTATCCAGCTGCTCTCCGGACTCATACTTTGACATTTGAAAATGCGTCTTCTACCATACCTCTTCTTTATAATCATCCATCATTTGAACAAATTCCTTTCCGCTACGAACCCAAGCATTGATACCCTCTTCTAAGACATAGCTCTTCATCGTCGTATCCCCCCGGTCCGATATGTAGTCCTCAAACCAACCTGCAGCACGATTCCCACGGCCTCGAGATGAACCTGAACAAGTTGCCCTGAGAGTAAGCACCATGACTGGGCTTTGAGAACTGTGTGTTTGGCCGAAGTATGGAGGGACGAAAATTGAAAACTAACCGCAATAAAAAATTGCTTTTTTCACGCCAGCGGCAGACATTAAGGTGTAGAGAATCGGAATGCTTGAATAAAAGCTCTGCGCTGGGAGGTTGATGGATCCATGTATTGTCCCTCCCTGCACTCAGACCCTTGTTAGCATACCCGGATCGTACGAAAAACTTGGAGCTTGTTCATAAGTGGAGTGCTAACTTCATGATCCGTTCTCCTAAGATCGACTAGAATGAAATCTCGCTCAGCTTCCTTGCCCTCTCTTAGCCACTGAAGAAGTTCGAAGCGAGTAATTGACTGTGGTGCAACGCTTCTGGGAGCTGGGTAAGCAGAGAACCAGGGGACGGTAGATTTCGATCGCTCTCCTGCAGCAATCTGAGGGACGGCTGGGTCCATGTTAGCCACGAGCAGGCAGGTTTCGTAGTTATGAACTGCAATAAGGCAAATTTCGAAAATGCGGACTGTCTACTCGGATCTCAGGCACCCCCCCAGTCTTGACTGCTCAGGATTCCTCCCCATTATAAATACTCTCCAATTCTGGCTCGTGCGGTAACCAGTCAAAGTACATACCGTCCTTGCAAATCGATAGGCGATGTTGAAAGGAAATGTCACTGCAATGCGCTGATTGGTCAGTGACTGCCATAGCGTCCTTTTAGGGGAGCGGGCGAGCCCCCAACTTTGCGAATTTTCCACAACAGAGACAACAATTCGACGCCTCCGTCGCCAGCAGAAACAATAGGAAATTAGAAAATAAAAAAGCTCCACCGGAGGAGACTACAACAAAAAATTGGCATTGCCGGACCGTTTTCGTGCGCAACGGGTCTTCTTGGCAATGGCGATTGGAACCAAACTTGGTAGCTTCGTTCCTACCACCGGCCCGGCTCTGCAAAATAGGAGGTTCGCCGGATTCTCTCTACATATCGGTCGGTAAGGGCCTTACAGATATCGGCACTCTAAGTGACGGAGCACAGACGTCACTTTGGATCGACGATCGATGAGCTGGCAAAAGTATAGCGCGAAAAAGGCGTCTTCTGTGACACGAGACATGTCGCTACTAGAACATGATTTGGTGAGGCTAACCCGCACTCGAAGCTATTACGATCAACTATCACATGTAACGAGACTTGATTAGCAAGAGTTACCGCCAACTACGAGATCTCAATACAGACAAGTCCACAAAATATCTTGATGCTCAGGCGACGTGTGCCAGGCCATACAATATAATATTAAATATAATAATAATACCATCGACGACCAAGGAGACATCGGAGTGCTCACTATAGTGAGAGGCTTTGATGAACTGATCAAATCATTAGCGATTTGTGCCGAAGAGAGCTTCACAGACACATGTCTCCAAGGGCAGTCAACCGGACTTAGACTGTCGCAGCGACCCGTCGGTGGTTTCGCGCTGTAAGAATATGGTCGGGGGGGGCAATGGACTCCATTCTTATAGCGCGATTATTCTTATAGTGAAAGCCTGGGTTCGGGATGGAGCCCCCCCGTATTGTGGAGGCAGTTTCTGAGCCCGGGCGACTAGCTAGAATTCTTGGCATGGGTAGCTTACCTACCTCGTTTTCCTGTTAGTATTGTGGAGGGTATCGGTGGCCGGTGGGTAGGGTGCTCAATGCCCTGCTTCGTGTGCCTCTATGCTACGGAAAAACGAGCGGCAGCGAGGTAGGTAAGCTACCCGCGCCAAGAACTCTAGCTAATCGCCTGTCTCAGGTTCTGCCTCCACAGTATGTAGGCACACGAATGAGAGTATTGAGCACCCTACCTACCTACTGGCCCCAATACTTCTCCACAGTACTATCAATGCTTCTTCTCCTTTCCTTACCTTGCTCTAATAGTCTCCAGTGATGTCTTTCATTAATATTCAAACTGAATATGAGCTAATATATTAAAAGGTTTTTTTTTTTTTTGGGAGGGGAGGATACTCTGGAAATATTTACAGGAGATGAGTTTCAAACTGCAAAATATTTATAGGAGATGGTTTTTAAACTTTAAAATATTTATAAAAGATGGGTTTTAAACTGCAAAACATTCATAAGAGATGATTTCTAAGCTATAAAATATTTATAAGAGATGGGTTTCAAACTTCAAAAATATTTATAAGAGATGGTTTTTAAACAGTAAAATATTTATAAGACATGGTTTTTAAACAGTAAAATATTTATAAGACATGTATTTCAAATAGTAAAATATTTATAAGAGATGTATTTCAAACTACAAAATATTTATAAAAGATATGTTTCAAACTGCAAAATATTTATAAGAGATAGTTTTTAAATAGTAAAATATCAGATGGCAAGTCTGTATCAGGAAACAGAGTACCCTGTATTAAGCAAAGTATGTGCATGGGCCTGCCGCTGCTTTGGTGGAATATAAAAATTGTGCGCTTGCCCACACTTTCCTATTTCCCTCTCCTTCCTCTCTTCTTTCACCAATAACCTAATCCCCGTGTCTCTCCTCTCGTATCAATGCTTCTGGGGGGCTTTGATGCTAGATTATCTCTTAGGTCTGCTTTGCAGCAGACTCCTAATCTTTGTGTGATCTGCTTATTATTATATCTCGACCAGCTCTCCAAGGAGCACAGTGCTTCAGAGTCTTGAAATGTCATGCAATTGGTTTGTATGCATTGCAGTATAGCTTAGTAGCAAAACTACTTCATGACGTGGCCTGTGTTACAAACGTAGGATCTTGGTACTTGGAAAACAAGGTAAGACTACCTCTATTCGACAATTCAAAACTAAAGAGGAGAGGAGGTGTAGAAGGAGACCTTGCATTTATATACATAAGAGAGAGCTCTCGAACCCGTCATAAACTATCACAAGCCATGCCAGCCGCAGTTGGGCTCGCTGGCTATACTACAAACAGTAGTAGTTCGCAGTGTGGTCTGTTCGTAGGTCCATTGGGCAGTAAGCATGGTTGAGGTCTATGTAGAGTCTTGCATTATGATTAAGGCCCATGTAGAGGTTCGAGGGCTTTGCACAAGGTTCGTGGGTCTGGCGATGAGCTCATGCGGCTCAGTGAAGCTCGTAGAGGCTAGATTAGAGGCTCAGATCAGAGGCTTGTAACAGCCTATCTTTTGCTTAGCTGTACTGTGCTACACTGTACTATGCGGCAGCTTTCTGATGAGCTCCCCCTTGTACCTTAATGTATTGTATTTATCAATTGAAGGTTGATCTGGACTGATTTGAGATAGCAAGATTATGCAAAGCCCTACTGAGTATTTCTTGGATCTGTAGATGATTTATCAATTGGATCGCGCTAACTACCTGCTTGAAAACCAAGAAGCCAACACTAATGACAGGAAGACTAGGATGTGCAAGTCTGCCTAAAGCTATTAGATGGGCAGATAGGATAGGATTCGAGGTCATAAGACCCTCTCTCTTGTCGTGATTATCACACCCTCTCTACTTAGCCTTTTATGGGAAAGTGTACAGAGGCTCACTGCAAAAGTATTCAGACTCTCGCTTAGGTACCCACCCCACTAAAATTTAGTTAAGCCGCCTTTCATAGGCGATTTTCTATTACTACTGCTG
>JAJDFE020000236.1:0-47317 GCA_021527465.2 Geoglossum glabrum | reverse complement strand
GGCGGGGATGCCGAGCCCGGCGAGCATCCGCTCGGGGATCAGCATGTTGCCCAGCGCAATGGTGAGCGCCAGCAGCGGCAGCGCCATGAACACGAACTTCTCAAGCCTGGGCGCCATCCGCCCGAACAGCCACATCGCCAGCACCATGACCGGCGCGAGCACGATGAAGGGCAGCGACGATCCGAGCGAGCGGTCCCCCGGCGCGAGCGCGAAGAGGAGGAGCGGGATCAGGAAGGCGAGGAAGATGCGCCCGAGAATCTTGCCATAGCCGACCAGCGCGCCGCCCGCCGTATCGAGCCCCTTCACCGCCGCCACCCCGCCGCTGACCAGCAGCGCGCCGACGATATGGGCGGGCTGGAGAAAGGCATAGAGCGCGGCAAGGCCGAAGCCCGCGATCAGCACATAATTGACCCACAGCATGTCCCAGCTGCGGAACAGCGCGCCGACCACCAGCATGACAAGCAGCGCCGCGATGATCAGGATCAGCCGCTGGTCCCACTCACTCACACGTACCCCCTAACAAACAAACTAGAGCAACCACCCACCTACTACATAGCGGAACAGTAAACAAAATAAATAAAAAAAAAAAAAAGTTCCAGCTCGCTGCACGCACAAAATATCACTCTTGAATTAAAATTATTAAAAAATTTCTGGAGTTTTTTTTTTTTCTATTTATTTTTTATTTTTTATTTATTAATTTCTCGCTGTAATATGCAGTGAGAAGACTGGCCCTGCACTGTGAGGGTGTATTTAAAAATACGCTTTTAAATGCCTTCTGTCAACATATACTCTTCTTAGATTATCGGGAAACACATCTACAAGTCATCTATCTTCAAAACCACCCCGGAAATACTAACAATCTCATCCAATTTTTCCTTCCCGCTCCCTGTGATTTCCTTTCTCCATTTCCCGCGACTCAAGTACGGTCCATTGTCCTCTTCCCTGACATACCATGCCCAATCTGCTGTCGTATCCCTCTCAGTCCTACTAAACCCATTTCCCAACCAGCACCACCTACCTGGTCCCTTTTCAGATCGCCTCGTAAATACCCAGTCGTCATATCGTACCTCCTGCAGCGCCTCAATGTAATGCAGAGTGGACCCGGGCCAGAGCGCGGCAATGGGGCCGTTAGTAGTGTGGCTCTTGTACCACGAGCGGCAGGGCGCAGCGAAGACGGTGGAGGCGAGGACGAGGTCTTTGTGTTCAAGGAAGGAGGATACAGCGTCGGCAGAGGGGGAGAAGGAGAGGAGGGAGAAATCGGTCTGGTAGCGGTCAAGGACCTTGAGGATATAGTCTGCTTGGGCTTCGACGCCGGACAAGACGGGTCCGTTGCCGATGGGGGAGTTGGGCCCGAGGAAGGTGAGGTAGTTGGGGAAATGAGGGGCGGCGATGCCGAGGTAAGATGGAGGGGACCTGGTGGGTTCGTTGGCCCAGAGGTGTTGGAGGTTTTGCTGGTGCTGGTTTAGGATGGGGAATCGTGGGGTAAAGGAAGTGTTGAAGCCAGTAGCGCAGATAAGGATGTCTAGGGGACGCTCTTTCCCGTCCCCACCGACCACACCCGTATGCGTAACCTCCTGAATATCTCCCCACACTACATCAACATTTTCCTTCCCTAATGCCTCCAAATACCCAGACCCCGGTGTTAGCCTCCTACATCCTACGGGCCACTTCGGTATAATTTTCTCCTCAAGCTCCGGATTATTTAGCTTCTCTCGCATTTCCCCCGACATGCGTACAAACGTGTCCGCCTGGAGCTTGGTGCTTTGCACAAAGAGGGGCCAGGTCTGGTTGATGGCTCGTTCGATAGCCTTGCGGTAGGCGAGGAGTGTACCAGGTTCGGTAGCAAAGGCCTGCTTTTCCTCAGCGGTGTACACGTGCTGTTGCAAGCCTTGCGGGGCGATCCAGGTTGGTGAGCGGATGAAGTGGGAGAGGTGCGAGACAATGGGCTGGATGGAAGGGAGTATTTGAATTCCTGAGGAGCTGGATTAGATGTTAGCAGTGGGTTCATCCGGGATTTATCCACACAGGCTTGAAGAACGAAAGCTAACCCATTGCCAATCAGCCCGACTCTCTTCCCCTTCAGATCCATGCTCTCATCCCAATCTGCGCTGTGCATCACAGTGCCCTCGAAAGTCTTCAATCCTTTTATCTCCGGCCACTTCCACGAATTTAGGATTCCACCCGCATTCACCAACACATGGCAGGTATCCACAAACGTCCTACCGCTCGCTAGGTCTGTGATGCGCACGTCCCATTGTGAACGCGCCCCATCCCATTGCGCGCCAACAATCTCGTGCCGCGTCTTGATGTAGTGCCCAAGGTTATACTTCTGGCAGAAACTGCGGAAGTAGGCGGCGATCTCGGCAGAGCCAGCGTAGACAGACGACCAGGATGGGCTAGGCTCGAAGCTGTAGGTGTAACTGTGTGCAGGGACATCACAGGCGCAGCTGTGGTGGGTGAGGAGCGTTAGTATGCATGTTGGGCGATGGTATGAAAAGCCGGAAAGCGAACCTACCCGGGATATCTGTTCTCATACCATGTTCCCGCAACGTCAGGGTTCTTTTCGTACACCACCAGCTCGAACTTTTCGAAAGATCGCTGCAGTTTGTATGCCAGCAGCAGCCCTGACGCGCCGGCGCCGATGCAGATTATCTTCAGGTCCCGCTCCTCGTTGATGGGCAGTGACAACAGCCGCTCCTCACCCTCTTCCCACATGGCCGCTCTAACGCCAGAAACGCCCACTAAGCTAGATCTAGTCTGGAGGATCTCATCAGTCCCCGTCAGAAACATCAGCTTGTAGCACTCACTGAAACAGAACAATGCGCAGAGCACAGACGCCTCTGCTAGTGGATGGTGGACCGCTGTGTGCGGGGCAGTCTGTATGTATATTGTATGTACAGTACACAGTCGAAGCGCAGATGCTCTAGTGGGAGTGGTATAGCTACTACGAGGAAGTGGTCCAACTAAATACAGCCGTTTTGCACCTTCTCACACCCAGCCCAGCGGGGCAAGGGAATCCTCCAGGGGTGAAAATCCGCGGGAGCGGGAACCTTGCCTCCCCCACGCCGACCGGGCTGGCATACGAGTCATTCAGCCACGTGGGTGCCTGCACATAATGACGCTGCATGGTCGCAATCCCCCAGAGCTGGGCCAGGAGGCGGTGTATCTTGTACGCCGGGATACGGAACGGGATGCAAGGGAACCATGGGCACCGGTACTACATCGGTGCGACATCGACGCACCCCCTCCCCCCAAGTTGTCGTGCTTGATCAATACCTGTCCAACGATCCTGAATGGAATTGAGAATTGATAGAAGAGATCTTGAGCCTCTAGAAGTCCGGATCGCTCCGTCGATATCCTTCCTATTTAACAAGTGACACGAACAGATTTAACACCGCCCGCGGCATATTGGCCACGGCTGCTAGGCCTGCCGCCCGCAAAGTTACCAACATTAGACAAGTGCAACGCCTAGACTCCGCCGCCCGTATACGTCCTCAATTCGAAGCCCAGGAGCTCGCAGCCGCGTGACGCCCCCTCGTCTTCACGGCTTCAGTCTCCCACCGTCGACGGGTTTTATCCTCACCCCGACACAAAGAGCGGGATATGCATCACGAAACTCGGGCCCCAGCGACCAGTTGTTCAGGTCCCGTAGGTGTCGCTCAAAAACTGGGTTGATGCAGAGTTCGTCGGAGCCCGGTGTGGGGAGGAGCACGTCGGTGGGCTCATAAGGCCAGTTGAGGGAGAGTGAGTTTGTGTAATGGAAAGAAAAGTCTTGGAATACGTAGTTGGTATAATCGCGTACAAGGACATCTCGCATTTTCGGCCTAGCCGATTTTGTAGTCATATCAGTCAATATCTCAGCAGGGCTATAAATGACTTCCAAGAGACCTGGTGCGAGGAGAGGCGCGATTTTACCCACCATGGCAAATAATCCACCCATATTGGATGCATAGTGAGAAGTTGAGAAGGTCTTGGGGTAATCCAGTCCGGCACCCTATCGTAGTTCTCCAATGTTGGGGAGATTTGCCACTGGAAGTCGCAGTGTTTTAGCAAATTTATCGCCATTTAGCCACCAAAGGCAGAAGGGGCAACAGACCCGCATAACCAGGAACATAACGTATAAGACGGCAACCTTCTCCGGCAACTTCGACAGCATTTCGAAGCTCCCAAGGATGTCTGTAAAGACCCTCGTCAAGGGGTGGGCTTTACTCTTCTTTTCAGGATTTAGGAGCGATGAGACGCTTGGATAAGGCGGGCCAACTACGACCGCGCTTGGTTCTCCCTGCGCCGCTAGGTTCTGTCTCGAGGAGAGGAATTCTAGGAGGATACTGTCGATAGGACAGGTTGAGGGGGTGTTTCGTGTTGGACACATGTGCGCGACAGCCCCTGGAGAGTTCAAGTAGTGGCCTGATCCGGAGGGGTATGCTTCTATTCGCATACCTGAAATGGAGCTTCCGCTACGGGGTATAGACATCCCATGCATACTCGGCGAATCTGTGATTAGGGAGTTTGGAGTGTCAGAGAAACTGGCGCTATGTGATGTCCTAAAGGGAGCAACCGGAATCTCACCCATATTAACAAGAGGGCTGCTGAATGAGCTTTGAGTCGCGGATTTCGAGTGCCCTCTTGATATGTCTCCGGCATGTGTGCCGTCGGGTGTACCATCGAGGAGAAAATTAAGCCCGAGTTTCTCCCCCGAAGTACCTAGGTCAAGACCATGCCGCATATTCTCCCTCGACTGATCAACGAGGCTCATAGGGGAATACCGACCATGACGTGGGATAGAGGCTTCGGACCCTGAGTAATTTCCCATCCGCCGTGAAGAGGAAGTACTCGCTGGTGATAGCGAAGTATCGCCGGAGTGACTAGTTTTGTCTATGATATTTGAGGCGCGGCCCTCCCTGTCGAGAGGAATTGTTGAAAGTGGGTATTCCTGGGAGGAATGTAAGGGGTGCGTCCTCTGATTTAAGCCGTCATACTCGGGACTATCGTCGACGGTTTTCGTACTAGAGGACAGGCCTGGGTTGCCAACGATCGGATCTAGAGAGCGAAGGCTATGTCAGATCTAGCAAAGGTCGTAAAGCTAGGCTATTTGGTTATCCCTCACCGCTGATACCCCCCGAGTGTGGGTGGAGTATAGGTTGTACGATTGAAAGCACCGAATGCAGCCGTTTTCGGATCTCTTCATTTTCTGCTTGTACTATCTCCTTCTCCCGAAGGGCAATCTGTAGCTCTTGGTATGGTTTTCGGGACGTCAGATCCTGTAT
Organism: Geoglossum glabrum; assembly: GCA_021527465.2. Classification (NCBI taxonomy): domain Eukaryota; kingdom Fungi; phylum Ascomycota; class Geoglossomycetes; order Geoglossales; family Geoglossaceae; genus Geoglossum; species Geoglossum glabrum. Next base: position 42,050 of record JAJDFE020000236.1, on the reverse strand, counting down.
TTGACGCTCCAGGGCCTCAATTTGGGACTTCGTACGCTCCCGGATCGCACGTTGAGCGTCTCGATCATTTGCGCGCTTTCGCTATTGGATACCCGATTACAGATGAGCTTCTGGACTCACTCTCTCCCCAGCGTGGGGATGGCCCATTTCCCTCCGCAATTGCAGCTACTCACCTCAAGCTGTTCTGGAGTGAGGTTTGCCACCCCTCGGGAGCTCCCAGGCTCTCGTTTCCGCTTTGCGCCCAGCGAAGTCGGATTGTCTTTGGCGGCAGAAGCGCCCGGTGTATTTGAACCGGTCGACATCTGCACCAGACATCGCACTCAGAGCACCTATTGAGACGGGTTTTGGCCAAACCCGGATTCAATTGCTGTGAACCGGTCTAGAGGCTGAGGCCAAGTCTCGATGAGTTTTGTCGGGACAATTTAGCAAGATACAGCAAGTGAACGAAGCGAGGAGCACCGTCACCCTGGATGGCACCCGACACCCTGGGATAATGTTTACTGATCCTGTCATCCAAAGGCACCGTCCACTAGATTTCAGAGGCGGGAGATCTGATGGATGCCCGTCCCGATTGGTCAATAGCATGGCGCTGCGCCAAGACGGGGGACTACTACGAACCATGGCTACTGGCCAGGAGGTCTGCGATACCTTATGTAATACATCCCGCGGGTCTGTTAAACCCAATCCGTACGAAGGACGGAGTACTTATGTGGGTTAGTCTCTGCCCAGCTACGCATGGGCGGTGGGCAGAGACTTACCCATTTACAAGTACGGGTGGAATGTATCCACCCTGTTGGATCTCTGCACAATGCAATTCACGGACCCGTGGATGGCGATGACTAGCGGCTGGGAAAACCACACCGTTTCTGATTCGAGTTTGTTTCAGGAGCATCGCCGATCTTGTGCTCGGCTAGCAACCGCTACCTTGACAGGACCACATAGGCTCTATCCTCATCCTGAAAAGCAAGATGATAACCACGCCTTGACCGTCCTTGCCTGCTCCCCATCCTCTTTGTAGCCAAGGAACTTATCTATGATAGGTTGGTCGTGCGCTTCATTCGCTGTGATCACCGTTGTTGTTGCACTGTGGGAAGCCTACTACACATTAGCAGACTTGCCCAAAAGGTCCAAACCAGGGTAGCTATATCTTCACCTCGAGCTTTTTTGCAAACTCCCGGATATCATCAACCAGGAGTTCATCTCTGCCCGCCACCACTAGGATCTCATTAACATTTAGAGCAGACCACCAGTCGGATGGGGCGGTCAGTGGTTGGTTATATGGGTCCACCTTTGCTGCCCCCATGAATTGGTCTCCCCAATATTTCAGAGTAACATCCTTGAGGCAGTCTTTGTACTGGTTCATTTTCATCGCTGGAGCGCTGATGTCAAATGACACCCATGGCGAAAGAAGCACTGCGCCTCTAAAGTTCTCGGTCGATTCGATTTTTGGAATGTTGGGATGCGGATGGGCCGTGTGGGAGAGAACTGCAAGGGTTATGTTTCCTCCAGCCGAGTCGCCACCAAGAACGATCTGTTGTTCAATGGTTAGTCAATTATATAGGTCGGGGGTTGTTTAGTCTATACATTTGAAGGACTTTTGCCCAAACTGGTGATTAGGTGATTGATTAATCCTGCAGCCTGTCGTAACTGACGGGGGTACTGTCCCCCAGGAGCCAGATCTTGTGTCCAGATATCTCTCAGAACGCCGCGGTGAAGGTGTTAGAGTAGCGGGGCCTACCATATGAGAGTACCAGGACAGCAGTGTTGTGACCCAGTTTATTGAGGAGCTCTTTTATCTCCCAAACAAACTGGAAATAGCTACTGTAAGCCGGGAGAGTATACCCGCCGCCTGGAACGGTGTCAGATTCACGCATAAAACACGTCGATGGTTGGGAACCTACCGTGAAAATACACTAGGATCTTTTCTGCATCGTGAGATCCGACCCAATGTCCTTTCGTTCCATCTGCAAGGACGATACTTTGTGGTATGAAATGCTTCCCCTCTGCAAACATCAAATATGCCTGGTCAGTGCTGGGAAGTAGATACCTGTCTGGGTCAGTGTGCGGCATAGTAGATGCTCTGGAAAGAAACGTACTGGGCTTGCTCCGATGAAAGTGCCGTGCCAATCGACCTTATCAGCTGGTAGCCCACATGCTTTATATACTGAGGTGCGCCGGAACTTCCTCGAAACGGAGCACTGAATACCGCCAAAATAGTGGTGGATACTGATCTGCGGTTAGGGAGGGGTGGTCTGCACTATAAAACGGACGCTCACGAGTTCCCAGAATACCCGGGGCCAAAAGCAACTTCTGGTAGAGACCTAACTCCGGCTTTGGAGGCGCCCCGATTGTTGAAGCCATGGCTCGCCGTTCTGTGGATTTGAGATGAAAGGACCAAGGTTTGGTACGGAGGTGGTACTCGGTAGAGTGGAGGTCATATGCCCCCCAGTCGTTGGAATTCTGGAGCATTATAGATGGAACGAAATGTTCGGTTCCCTCGTTGGCCGAGGGTGTTCCGTCCCGATGTAGTCGGGTACATACGATGGTGTAATTGTGTGACGTGAAAGCATCTTGCGTATTGCCGAAAGGTGACTGCAATTGCTCTCACTGGCACTGTGGCATTCATCGTGCGACCGCCGGTCGACTCCCTCCAGGAAGTGTTTGTGTACAAGTGTGGAGCAGTTTTGATGCAAGCGCCAATTGCTCCCCTCAGCACATTCGTTCGCTTACGTACAAAATACCATGAAATCTCCGAATCCCCGCATGCAAGATCCGTGCCTCTGCTGTAGCCCATGAGACTACGGTAGTTAGTATTCTACAGTACCGACGGTGTCGCCGCTACGGGAGAGGCCCCTTGTGTTCTGTTGATGAGACTATCTGTACGATGCTCCGTACTCTGGGGGTTGTTACGGTTTGCTCGTCTCGTCTCTCATCTTGTCTCGTCTGTGATTTGGACGCCTCGCTTGGGGTTTGGCCTGTGCGTCTGGTTCAAAACCGGCGAGCCAGTCGTTAGGTTTAGGCCCTTAGGCGATGCCACGGAGCTGGGCCAGGATGTTGGATAAGACTTCCAGCGTGATAAGATGGCCTCCGTTGAGCATCACCATCCGCTCTTCGATGCGCCAGCCCGCTGGCATGATGCGTATTTTGTCCCGGCAAACGCCCCCACCGCGAGACGCCCCAGACTATTGTGGTGAGAGCGCGCCTCTGGATCTGTTAAAGAAGAGGGTTCTCCACCGCGAGGTAAAGAATCACTGTGAGTCGAAAGTCTGGTAATTTCCCCTGGCCATCTGGCAATCGCCCCAGTACCCCAAAGAATTTGCGTCTGTAAAATGGCCAAGAAAGGTGCAAGGGCGGAGAGAGGGAACCGGCCATTGCTCCGGAAATATATCAAGAAGAGTAAGCCCCAATCACCCTCAACAGAGAACTTGTTCCTAACACCAAATCCCCAGTTGACGATGAGCCGTCAGGCTACCCGCAACTCGCCGCATTCATTGATAGCGACCCCAACTTCATGATGTGCCGCTGCTTCGGCACGCTCCACACACGCCTCCTGCTCTACCGGCAAGACGAGCTAGTAACACTCGAGAATCGTCTCGCCCGTCTTGACCGCGAAGATTCTCTCACCGGGGAGGGTCGCCGATGTCTCACCTCGCGCGACTTGGACGGGGATGTCCGCCAAGATCTCGTTAACGAAATCGAGAAAAAGCTGAAGGTCTACGACGACTTAGTCCTGCGATTCCGGAGCTTGAACGCTATGGGGGCACCGACCGCAAGGAACATCTCTAGCCTAGCAGCGTGGATCGACAATGAGAAACCGCTTTGCAAAGGGGAGATGGAATTCATCCACCACAGGGAAGACTTGGTGACCCTTACTGCAGGAAGGGAGACGGGCTGGTTCAACGGGCTGGTTGCGGGCTGCATAAAATCCATCCCGTGCCGTTCCCTAAGGCGCCTCTTCTCGTCCGAAGAACAGCGGCAAAAGACAGACGACAGATACATACATTATGTGTCCAGGAAGCGGCTAGGTCTCTTGACCGCAGTCGTGCTCGCATTCGTGATTGCCCTATCCCCACCAATCCCAATCCTCACCTTTAGGAAAACTGAGCGCAGCGAGCCCATAACTTCCTTTATAGCGGCCCTCGGAGCACTCCCTCTGTGGCTATTAGTCTTTGCAATGGCAACAAGGCGCGAAATTCTTAACGAAGTGTAAGTCCCCCCCTTTCCCACCGCTGCCTTTCATATGCATTGTCTAGCCGATCCGCCTCCCCTTAGTATAAAAAACCACCCCTTTTTCTCTATTCTTATGTCATTCGCTTTCTAGTCTCCTGAGTATATTCGTCGTCATCGCCCGATACGCCCTACAAGCTCTGACGGATACTGCGCTGTTTTAGTCGCCTTCCTCAGCAACTCCATCCAACCGCGCAAACTCCCAAATTCTCCCGTGGTGAATTGCTGTTCGTGTGCATGTGTATCTATCCGTAGCAACGGGTCTAGGAGTTTTTTCTTTTTTTTTTTTTAGGTTTTTTTTGGGAAGGATGAGAGGGTTATCTGCTCGATTCAGGATTAGAGTACGAAAGGGAATGGAGAGGGAAATTTGTTCGCCAATAGATTCGCCTACACATAAACTGTGAAAACATGGTACTGTAATGAGGACTCTCTCCCTAGTACGTAGGATGAATAATAAGGTTGGCCTATGTCTAGTAATTCTCTGCCTATTGAACATGGTAGGTACTGTGCCGAACGAGGCCCAAAAGAATAAAAAAATAGGAAAATCTTGGTACATACGTCTATATGAGGATCAAAATATATCAACGCGGTTCTGCATCTATCGATCACTTGCTCCACCGTCATCATCCATCCTCAGTAGATGGCCCATCTTCTCGATCTTTGCCTTTAAGTACCCACCCAACTCTGGGCCTCTAACGCCACTCCTGCCCCCTGTCCTCCATGCAACTGGCACCATGGCTACCCTCTCCTTGACTACCACCTCCCTCCCCGGCCCCTCCACCGCGCGCACCTTCTCCGGGTTATTCGTTAGTAGTCTAACGCCCTTCTCTCCTCCGAGTCCCAGATCAATCAGGATAGCCGTTGCGAGCCCATAAGACCGAGCATCAGCAGGGTGCCGCAGGAGGAGGTTTGCCTCGACAGTGTCAGAGCCGAGGTCCTGAAGGTTATACGCTTTGAGTTTTTCGAGCAGGCCGATTCCACGGCCTTCTTGGCGAAGGTAGATTATACAGCCGTTGGGGTTAGGGGGGAGGGAGATGAGGCGCGCGGCTTCATCAAGCTGTTCGCCACAGTCGCAGCGCGCGGACCAGGCGGTTTCGCCAGTGTAGCATTCTGAGTGGATGCGGATGAGGGGGGAGGAACGGGGAGGAGAGGGGGACGGTGTGGTTGTGGGGAGTTGGCTGGTGGTACGGCCAGGATAAAGTCTGCCGGTGTAGGCGCCGCGGATCATGCGGTCCATTTCTGTTTCGCCGGGACGGGGAGCATCGAGGCTGCGGGACCGGATGTGGCTGCCAAAGACGATGGCAAGGTGTTCCTTGTTGTCGATGTTGTTGTGGTAGAGGTGGAGGAACATTTCTGTGCCGGTGGTTCTGGAGGACTCAATTCGGCGCTGGTCAGCGCCTATTTCTCTCAGACCTAAGATTTACGGCACTCACGTTGGTATCCGCGCCCGCACAGTACACTTAACCTCCGGCAGTCTGTCTAACAGCTTTGGTTTCCAAGTCCCTACACCCCCATTTACCTCATCCCTGCTGTCGACTGGAACGCCCGTTGGTTCCCGTTGCAACGTCGGTGTCCCCGTTCCTGGTGTTGCGGGAGGCGTGAATGCAGGACTTAATAGGCTTGGCGGGACGAGGTGGTGGGCAGGTCCTGGCGTTGAGGATCTGCTGCCTTCGAGCGGCTGTGGGCCATCTGAAGGGTTTTGCGCCTGTTGGAGAAGATATGATGGGACAGCGGTAGGAGACGGTGTGGCGGAGGGGTGTTGGTTCAGGCCGAAGTCAGGGATCGCGCGGGGAGTTGCGGCTGTTGGACGAGGCGAGTAGAAGGATGGGAGAGCAGGCGGCGAGGCTGATGAGGTGGTATACCCATTCTGCTGCGACGACTGCGGTGTCAATGCCGCAGGTGTCGTGAGAATTGCGGTGGGTTCTGGCATCTCCTTGACAGCGCTCTACCAGCCTGTACGGGGGTGCAATATACACGGCGACGACTGTCTAGCTGTCTGGACCCGATGTCCGATAATCAGTCAATCGCCCGCACGGGGATGATATACCTCGGCCAGTTGCAATTGCTCGCTGCGGGTCGCTGGCTCTTCTAGTGCGTGCTATCGTCGATTCGAAATGATGAATAATCGGCGCAATTCCCGCTGCGGCTGGTTTGTAATGCAGATGTTGGAAAAAGGAACAAAAGATTGATGGAGTTTGACTACACAGTACAGAGGCTCGCACCGAAGGGAGTCGAAGTCTCAACTGAAAATAGTTAAGCGGCATCTGCCTACCGCTCTGCCTAACACTTTACCCGCACAACACTGAAATGCCTAGTCTTAACTGGATTTTAGTGGAACAGCGCCTGAGCGGAGCCCGCATCGTACGTACAGCCGACAAGTCCCGGCAAAACGGAAAACCCATCTTGTCCAGAACAAAAAGGGCTGTTGCTGCGCTCTTTTCTGTACGTACTGGCCTCCACTAATAGTAATCTAATTCCGCATCTCCTTGCTTCACGGTTCTTTATTTAGTATTCCAATGCACCCACCCGAGCGGGTTGTCTACCCTGAGTGATAGGCCTTCATTCTGCACCGCACTAGGTCGGGAAACCGGACCTTCCCTATGTTCTAATATGTAAAGATATATTGGTATAGCTTTTCTCTTAGAAATAAGGTGGACTAGGTGCGCTAGATAAGAGCAGTAAATGGGAAACCGTATCTTCTCAGACGGTGCGAGACCCCATAGTGAATGGATTATTGCGGATGTAGTCCGGCCTCGTTGCACCGATAAAGAAACTGAGCAGAACCTAGAAAAGACATGTTACCTTCCTGACCCCCCTTTGCTCCGGAACCCGTTGGAGAGTCTGTGAAAACCACTAAGGAATTTACGAAACCCGAAAATGAGGAGGAAAGAGTAGTAGAAATATTGGAGGTATATTTAATATCCTTTGCAAGCGTCGTCAGTTCATATGCGATGCCATTAGATAGGGGTGGGGCAAAACTAACCACTCTGTCCCTTCCTGTTATCCCCGCTAGAACTACCTGCCGCTGCTGCCGCTGCCGCCGCAGCGGCATCTCTAACTGCCTGGCTATCCCCCCTCAACTCCTCAAAGTAGTTCTTAATGTCCTCCGCTCCAACTACCTTTCCTGTCTCGGCAAACGGCTTCAAAAAGCTCTTAACTTTCTCCTTCAGAGTATTAAAGGCCATAGCGCCTTCGATGGCCCGTACTCTATCGATGTTGTTCAAGGCCCGTTCGCCACGCTCGAGGAGGCTGTTGTGCACGCTGCCAGCGGCGCTGGTATGCTGGGAAGAGTCGCTGAGAGGGGGCTCATAGATAGGTTCTTCCTCAAGAAGAGCGGGATGGGGGGTTAGAAGGGGAAAGCAGGTCGGGCAGTGGCAGAGGTGGTCGCGGAAAGTGGGCTTTAGGAAGAGGGAGAGGGTTTGAGAGGGGTTTGGAACGAGTGCGGGGCGGCGGCAGGTTGTGGCGGCGACGTCGGTGGGTGGGGTAGATGATCGCGGTTTCTTGGAGGATTCTTCGGGTTCGCCTTCGGCCTTCCTTTTCTTTGATAGCCCATTCTGGGCTGAGCGGTCTGGTGAGGTTATCCTGGAAATATCAGCGTCGGCGATTTCTAGTATTTTGTCCTTGGTGTCGACATCATTGGTATTTCTGGTACCCTCGTCGTCTGTTCCCTCGAGGCCCCCAGCATCTCTTTTGTAAACAGCAGGAAGGAATCCTTCTGTGCCTGCATATCGCGCGATCCAGGGGTTTGCCGCGACACATTTATAGCATATGAAGGTATCGAATTCTTCTTCTTTGGGGAAACCGGGCGGTAGGGGGGGTTCCTCAGAGTCACCATCAGCACCCTCGGGGCTATTTGGGCCTTCTTGGATTTGATCGACCTGGGTTGGCTTTGGGGCCATTTGCTGCCCTGAGTTCTCGTACCAATCCCGACCCAACCCAACAAGACAACCTGGGTGGTACCAATCCTCGCCGCAACCGCCATCCTCAACTGATCCCAGACCGATACATTGGAACATCGTTCCTTTCTCCTGAAATGCGTTGTACTCTATCTCGCATCCGCAGAAACGATTGCGGAAATTGTGGTCGTAGTGGTTTCCTTCCTCGGGGGTATCCGAATGGACACCCTTTGTCCCGGTCTTCGGGTCAATCCGAAGTTTGCACGGCGATATCGACGGGAGTCGCGTGGTGCCACAATCGCAGACGAAATTCCGCTTGTTAAAGAGTTCCACAAGTGTATGCTCGCCGTGGCAGGAGATGGAGCAGGAGTAGCAGATGCCCGCTGAATTATAAGGCTCTGGCGGAGAGGCTGTGGGTGGATTGCAGGTTAAGCAGGAGAAGAGGCTTTGTCGGAGTGGGCCAAATGGCCTCGTGCATGTGTCGAAGGCCTGAGGTTGAATGCTGCGTTAGTTGAGTATGGGGCGGGGGCACGAGATGGCATACATAGGGAAGGGCCTCTCGCGCTTCTTCTTCTAGCAAGAGTTGGCTATTAATGTATCTACAAAATGACGGTATTAGCGGTCGTATAAGAATGGCACATCGGTTCCGCAACAGGAGACAACCTGGACCGATGGTGAGCTTACTCTGCAGCAGTTTGGGGTTCGTGCGAAGCGGTGTCGGTCTGCTTGCCAGTTGAACTAACAACTTCCGGCTCTGCCATATTGGATCAACGGGAGGTATTTTCAGCTGGCGGGATGAGGCGTTGAAGGATCGACCTGGGGTCTCGATTCAAACTGGTGAGGTTCTCCAAATCGCGGTGGCGGAGGCGAACGGATGAGAATGGGTGATGAGGCCGCTTTAGGGTGGTTTAATTGGTTTCGCATTTTCACGCGTTTTAGCGCGTAAACTACTTTACGCGTCAAACCGACATCCCTCTCGTTTCCCAACTTCACGAGGGGATCTTCCTGTCTCGACTTTCTCTCTAGCTTCGATAGTCTAGCGGAATTACGAGGAATAAAGCAACTTCAACGTTTTCGCCGTTTTCGAGACTACCAAATGAGGTTCGTGTTTCGAGTTCTGGATTTACGCGTTTTGCGGAATCATACTTCTCTTGGTAATGAATTGTCATTGACACGGATTCACCGCTAAAACATGCTGCAGTTCGCCTTTGAGACCCAGCATGTCTTCCGCAAATCGCGGCGCTTCTAGCGTCAACCATCGTAAACGCTCTAGAGTGCCTGATGACGAGATTCCATCCTCTTCTGACGCTCATCCACCTTCGAGCTGTACGTGCTAGATATCTGGGATCTGTTTTGAGTCAGTACTTACGATCTCACTCTAGTGCCTCCTTCGTCCCCACCTCTCCCTCCGTTAAGCGGACAGGATGATGATGATCTCGACGAGGAAAATGAAATTATTGCCGATATCGATGATGCGGATGAGATGGCCGAGGACCAGGACGGCATTGACCTTTTCGCAGAAAACTTTGAGCGAGATTATCGCGAACGTGAAGATGACCGTTATGATGCCGCTGATATTGATGACGAGGGCGACTACGAGGACCTCGACCTGGCTACCCGTCGGCAACTCGAAGCGCGATTGAACCGTCGGGACCGAGCCCTCGCACAACAACGGAGGATGCCCGCAGCTTTCCTACAGGATGAAGATGACGATGGCGACCTTGATCTTACGCGCCAGCCCCGACGAAGGAGACATCACTATGATGAAGATCAAGATGAGGAGATGGCTGAGGATATCATGGAGGAGGAGCTTTCCTTGGAGACCCTTCAAGACGTGAAGGCGTCTAACTTGACTGAATGGATCGCCATGCCGGCAGTCCACCGCACTATCCGTCGAGAGTTCAAATCATTCCTTACAGAGTATATTTATGAAAATGGCAAATCTGTGTATGGAACACGCATCCGGACCCTAGGAGAGGTTAATGCAGAATCCCTCGAGGTTGCGTACGAGCACTTGTCAAACTCTAAGGCCATCCTTGCATATTTCCTAGCCAACTCACCCGCAGAAGTTCTGAAGATTTTCGATGAGGTGGCAATGGAAGTTACTCTCCTCCACTATCCTGACTACGAGCGGATCCACTCGGAAATACACGTCCGCATCTCTGATCTCCCTGTCCATTACACCCTCCGGCAGCTGCGCCAAACGCACCTGAACTGCTTAGTTCGGGTTAGTGGTGTCGTGACACGTCGGAGCGGAGTTTTCCCGCAACTCAAGTATGTGAAATTTGACTGTGCTAAGTGCGGAATGGTCCTCGGGCCCTTCCAGCAGGAATCGAATGTGGAAGTCCGTATCTCATACTGCCAGAACTGTCAGTCGCGAGGGCCCTTCACGCTCAACTCGGAGAAGACTGTCTATCGGAACTACCAGAAGCTTACGTTGCAGGAATCTCCTGGCACAGTCCCAGCTGGCCGGTTACCGCGCCATAGGGAGGTGATATTACTCTGGGATCTTATTGACTCAGCCAAACCAGGAGAAGAGGTTGAGATTACCGGTATTTACCGTAACAATTACGATGCTCAACTCAACAACCGCAATGGCTTTCCTGTCTTTGCGACAATCATGGAAGCCAACCATGTCGTTAAATCCCATGACCAACTCGCTGGTTTCCGCCTCACTGAGGAGGACGAACGACAGATTCGCGCTCTCTCCCGAGATCCTAAAATCGTAGACAAGATTATTGGGTCCATGGCTCCGAGTATCTACGGCCATACAGATATCAAGACTGCTGTTGCACTTTCGCTTTTCGGTGGGGTCAGCAAAGAAGCCCAGGGAAAACACAGCATTCGTGGAGATATCAACGTCCTTCTGCTCGGGGATCCCGGAACTGCAAAGTCACAGGTCCTCAAATATATCGAGAAGACTGCCCACAGAGCAGTTTTTGCGACTGGTCAAGGAGCTAGTGCTGTCGGCCTCACGGCGAGTGTTAGAAAGGACCCCATTACCAGTGAATGGACCCTTGAGGGAGGGGCTCTGGTGCTGGCAGACCGAGGTACTTGTCTGATCGACGAATTTGATAAGATGAACGACCAAGATCGGTAAGTCCCTTTCCACTTTTACATTTGTGTCTCCGGAGTTCTAATAGGCCCTTCCAGGACCTCCATCCACGAAGCAATGGAACAACAAACTATCTCCATATCCAAGGCTGGCATCGTTACCACGCTTCAAGCTCGATGCGGAATAGTCGCTGCAGCTAATCCAATCGGTGGTCGCTACAACTCCACCGTCCCCTTTGCACAAAACGTCGAGCTTACCGAACCCATTCTTTCCCGTTTCGATATCCTTTGTGTTGTCCGGGATACCGTGGACCCTGAAGTCGACGAAAGACTCGCAAAGTTTGTTGTGGAGAGCCATGGCCGGAGCCACCCAACTACTAACGCTGTCATTGGGAACGAAGGCGCAATGGAGATTGAGCATGATGCCCAATTGCGCCGAGAGGGTGAGGAAGAAGAAATGAGACAGGGAGAGATCCCGCAAGAGCTTCTAAGGAAATATATCCTCTATGCTCGGGAGAAGTGCAAACCAAAACTTTACCAGATCGACCAGGACAAGATCGCTAGGCTGTTTTCAGATATGAGGAGGGAAAGTCTGGCGACCGGAGCCTACCCGATCACAGTCAGTCTTTCCCTAATGCGCTCCCTATCCCAGTGCGCTAACCTATGCCACGCAGGTCCGTCACCTTGAAGCAATAATGCGCATAAGCGAGGCGTTCTGCAAGATGCGCCTTAGCGACTACTGTTCGTCCCAAGACATGGACCGCGCAATTGCGGTTACAGTCGACAGTTTTGTCGGGAGCCAGAAGGTCAGCTGTAAGAAGGCGCTCGCAAGGGCGTTTGCCAAGTAAGTACCTTTCCTGTTTTCTTCTGCCTTCTGGTGGTTCTGACGGTTTGCGCAGATATACCCTCGCCAGGCCAGGAGCAACGAGAGGGGGGGGACGGGGCGGGAGAGGTGGTTCTAGGGGTCTTGGACGTGCATAGGTAGCTGGATGGCATGGCCTAAATTTGAGGGCACTCGGGGGATTTTGCATTTATCAGCGGGTAGGCACGGACCAGTAAGGTATGGGAAGGCCTGATAACTATCCTTCCACTTCGTGTAGGTAATGTAGGGGGCTCGTACGTGGGAGAGTTTCGGGAGGTTGTATTAGTTATATAAAAAGGAGCAGTTCTTCCGGCTGTTTCGTCTGGGCGGCGTCTGCATGCACGACTCGCAGTAGGTAATCCATCGAGAATTTTACGGGGAGGTAGATTCGGGGGGCAACCCTTTCCCCAGCTACTCTGCCCTTGTGGTGCACAAGACTTGACTTGTTTATCTACAGAGATGGCGCTTTGAGACCGAGCCGGGCACATTCTGTCTGGCACTCCGCCGCCGTCTCTAGCGCCTTCAAGTCAACATTCCGGAGCTTCCCCGTGGCCCTCTCGCCGTTCCCAACGAGGCTCCGCGCCGGTATTTCGGGGACCGCCCCGAGAGTCACTACAACGGGCAACGCAACCCTCTGCGCAGATATTGCGGTGGCTCAGCATGGGTGGGTATGCGCAGTTTGTGGACCGGGGCTGTTGAAGCTCCCGGTTAGCTGTCAGAATGTATAACCCACTCATGGAAGAAGCTCACCACCGAATACACACCGCGACGCGTCGATTTTCGCGCGTAAGAGACGCGGAGGCCGTTGGAACTCTGCGCGCCGCGAGCAAGTGTTGATGCAACGGCATCCAGGAACTGCTATGAACGCAGTTTGTCGAGAGCAGGAGGGGAGGTGGCGTGATCTCAACGCCATATTTCCGCTCAAAACACCCCCTCTGGGCCCACGATTCGGCGTCCCTTTGGCATTCCTTCTCCTCTGCTTTCTTGATCAGTGCGCGAACGCGCTCTTCCCCTGCGCAACGGTGATGGTTGGATACAGCTCGGGAGCGCGGCGCGAGGGCGTCTGCCCTGATCTCTCTGGCCCCCCGCCCCACAAACGGCGCTACTTCTCCAATGACATCTTGATGTCGTTCTCACAAACCTCATCAACAAATTCACTAGCCGTCTCACCCCCTTCGTCATCGTCTTTTTCATCTTCTTCATCGGCGGAGATCTACCAGCACCAATCCATGGCAAACCCGGCCCTCGTACCCGGGCCGTACTGGCATACGAGAGGGCTTGAGTTCACCAGCTGGCAGGGGGAGTTGCGAAAAGGGGAGGAAGGGGACGTACGGATCTCCGGGGGGTGAGTGTGTCATTCCCAATATGCTTCTCGTTGATGTCGCTCCCTGTTAGACTCAGTCTTACCACCTACTTAGGCATGAATACCGGCAATCGGAGCCCCCAAGTGATGAGCTTATCACCCTCTACATGTCATCCACAACCGAAGTCTCTGGGTTTGTCGAGCAGCGCTCCGTCCTCGCGCTCAGCCCCACTTTTGCAGACTTCTTCGACTCCCCCTCCTTTACCCCAGGAATGGCGACATGTATTTGGCTGGGCCGTGAACACCCAATCGTTGTGAAGATTGCGCTTGATTACCTACTTTTTCACAATCCCACCCCCTCTCCCACTCTCTATTCCTTCCCATCCTCAACTGGCAGCCTAGCCTCCTCTAGTACCGCTGGTGCACCGTCTTCAGCTGAAGCTACGCTAGCCTACGACGACGGCGATTTCCACATACCGAGCCTCGCGCGGTATAGCCAGGGAGACCACGTCTATCTCCAGATCCGCCTCTATTTTTTGGCCAAGAGACTGAGACTTCCCCGGCTGGAGGATATCGCATACGGGATGTTGCGGGCGGAAGAGAAAAGGATTGGCGCAGGGGAGGTAGTAGACCTAGCGGAAGTGATATACGACAGAGACGAAGAAGAGGACGCCCGAATTCGCCTTTTCCTAAACCAAAGCGTCGAAAAGAACCTCCGCGCCCTCCTCAATTTCCCTGCCTGGCGGGCCCTCCTCTGCACAGCCCGACCAGCTCTCGCTGCAAACATGTTCGAGCTAACATCCACTCTCCTTCTCAACGGCTCTGCACCTACCTACCCCCTCTGCCTCCCCCTCCCCAACAGTATCCGGGGCTCCACATCTTTCTCCCCACTCGGCCAGAACGTCTTTGCCGTCGCGATGCGCTATTACTACAGCAAAGACCCGGGAGATTTGTGCCTTGTTCGAGGAGAGGTGCTGACAGATTGCTGGGCGGGTGCCGAATGGATTGTAGGGACAGATCAGAATGGAGAGAGGGGTTATTTCCCAAGGGATTGGGTCGAGTTGGTTGCTAAGGAGGAGGCGGGCGGGACGGGGGAGGAGGTGGAGGAGGGTGTGGGGAGGAAAGCGGGGAGCGTGTTGGGGCTTTTCCCGCCGAAGGATGGGGCGACGACAGCTGGGGGCGCAAGAAAGAGATCGAGATTCGCAGCTTTAAAGGGGTGGGGATGGGGGAAAGGATGAGTGCTAGTGAGGTTATCTTTTGATTACCTATATAAAGGAGGCCGCATATGGCTGGATAGCAAGTGGGGCGCTGCGCACGCTAATAACTGGAGCTGTGAGGCAGATGTCGTAGTAGTCCTCTTGGGGATAATGAAAGCAATGTACCACTTCTTTGGAATCATGCAGTTCCAGTCTCACTCACATTTTAAGCGGACCCACTGACATCTGCGATAAGAGTGATTCTGAGCGTCGTTCATTTCCCGCATTGGTACGAGGGGGGCTTTTTTTTGCGCCCTTGGCCATTTGGGCTACTGGCAGCTAGGTACCTAAGCTCTCTTGAGTAGTTGCGCTCGTTGGCTAAAGGATGTGCTCCTTCCATCCTACCTGTGGTGTGCGTAGCTTACACACTTGTCTACCGCGTGGACATCGCGTCTACCCTTGGGACTATGCTGACTCTGGCTTATGGGTTTGTACCGTGGCCTTGGGGTTGTTCACGGTACTCGCGTTGCGTGGCTTGTTTGCAATAGAGTTTTCGAATGATATTCGGATGGTATGTTTTGGGGAGCAGAGAGTGCTGCCAGCGTATGTGCCGAGAGCTAAGCAACTCAACTCGCGTTTAGTGAGATGTAGTTAGACATGTTTAGCACCGCGGAAGGTATGTATGTCGTCGACTCATCGGATCTTGGCCTTCCAGAATCACTTTGAACATAGGGGCTAATGGAGACAACTTGATTTTTATCGTCGGTCTGCCGGGTCGCTAGTCGTGCTCGAGGGAGAGAATCTTGGGTTTATTGGGCATGTGTTTGGCGTGAGTGCCGGAGTCAGCCCACAATGGCGGTGGTGGGCCCGACCGAATAGGATTGACGGTCTGAATCGGGAGTTTGTCGGGGGATGTAGGAAAAGACCTCTACAAGCGACGAAGACCCCTTGGATGTGAGGAAGGGCATTGCGAACTCGCGAAAGATAGGAGACTAGCTTCGTAACGGTTACACGTCGGTAAGATACAAGGACTAGTAGTTGGGGTTCGAGACTTAACTAAAGGAACTAGCAACTTTAAGAGATCGCACACAAACCTGCAAAACACGAAGACGATATTGATATATGAAGTCGATAAACTCCCTGACGTAGGACTTGCGTCGCCAAGCTCTGCGCAGCCAGGGAAACAAAGGGGGAGGGGTGTGGAATTTTTGGTTGGGTGTTTGCACTCATCATAAACAAACACCAGTGTTGTCCTTTCCGATAAAAGCCTCGTGGCCGAGTGGTTTTGTGCCATATGCAGAAAACTGAATGGACAAGGAAGCTCTCCCGATCGCTTGCGTCGAAGGTACACTAGGGGATACAGGTATACTTCTCTGCTAGCCTCATTGCTCAGCACAGGGTTAACGATCCCCTGTTCGATTAACGCGAATCCACAACAGCGATACCTGCTCACCTAAGAACATCATCACTAGGGTGACTTCCACTGTTGGGAATGGAAATTAGATGCGCGCCGTATGAATAGCGAAGGTGAACGAGGGGGAGGAGTGGAGAGACTTACAGTTGTATCCCTTGTGAGTGCTACATTGGGAGTGATAAATAGGTGTTGACCTGGTTGTGGCAGAATTTCATCTTCAGCAAGTAGCCCCTTGGCCGAAACCCCGTTCTTCGGGAAACGAGAGAGTAGATCATCTAGGATTGCAGGTCCCGGTGGGGGGTGTCGCGCAATTCCCCTAGGAATCTCTCCTACGCCCCCCTCCGGTCCCCGTGAGGACTGTCGATCTAATAGCTAGCGATACTGAGAGGATACCCAGCCTGGATTCGTCGGTTGAGACCAGCTCGAGATATAATTACGGGATTTGCTTTTTGAGGAGTAATGGAAAGCCACTTATGATATGAGCTATCCCATTGTTCATTTAATCGGTGTAGAGGCGGTATAACTATATACACGGTTAATGAGGGCTCTGGTATAGCCTACGGACTACCCATAATCCCCCTCTTTGGGAGAAGACGACAGGGTTAGGCTTACCTTTGCAGGACCAACTAAAGTCCCAACATGGTTGTGGCGCGTGGGCTCATCAAGGTACGTGTCCGCGGAAGATGTTCGGTACCCCCACCGTTCTTAGCTCCTCGGAGGAAACAGACTGTGTATCCCACATACTGAAAGGAGGCTAGTGGCCGAACGTCCCCTAGCTCCAAATCTCCTACTACTATCTTTCCTATCAGCCATCTGGGGGCCGCGCTGGACTCAGCCCTTATAGGACCGGTATGTCTAGTTAGGCACTATCTCTAGCCAAACTCCAAAAGGCGGTTCCCGTGACGGCTGAGGGGTTTTTCTATTTCGACCCTATTTTGAGGGGTCCTGATGAACCTCTGAATGTTCGAAACGGCTATCAGGGTGTGGGGGTGTGGGATACATGACAGGTGACGGCAGCACTGCTGAGCCATGTGCCTGAGAAACCACCACACCTTCAATTATAGTCTAGCCGCGGTGGCTCGGGCAAATCCTTGTCACTCAGAGGTCACGCCGTGGCCCAACCCGGCCCCCGGGTCCTATTAAGGTCCCTAACACAATAGTCTTCAGCAATATCAGTTATCCGAGATGGGGTGCTCAACCGTTGTCAGCAAACGACCTGAATATGCCAGAACGAATTCGGGTGGCTAACCAATCACGGCATAGAGAACACCTGGAATCAAGAGCTTAAGTAGGTAGTAACCAGAATGGGGCTAGTTAAGGTAAAAGTGGGCAATAGGAGAGGTTTGTTAGTGACTATTCACGCGCCGCCAGGTCTAACAGAGCCAGAAGGTCAGCGACGCCAAGAGTGTGATAGCAAGGAATGTGCCTAAAACCAAAGGAAAAACACGCACATACTCCTTCTAGGTGGAGCTGTCTACCGCCCCACTATCGTTTCATTGATGGCGGGTATCGTACCGCCGGGCACAACGATGTCCAGGCGGTCGAACGAGTTCATCTATCTATTTCTATGGACGCTGACTGACGCGATCGAGAGGGGCCGTCGGGTAGGACACATTAGGAGGAGGATCGATCGGAATGTATATTGAAAGGCCACATTCCCGTTGCAATTTACTCCATATAAGTGCTCGGACTGTGGAGACTGTGGTTTGGAACAATGAGTCGGCTTGGCGCCGCCGCTTTTAAGTGCCCGGACCTGCTTGAAGAGAAGCTGAGCCAATTGCCGCTTTTATTCTTCACAGAGGGCTTTGCCCTATCGCTACGGGAAAGGGCGGCGGGAATCAGACGGGAGTTGGGAGCGATGCATGCGGATATCTACACTATACCTTGATCCTGAGGCTGAAAACTGCTCAAGCAAAGCACCGGAATAGGGCCCGACCTGCAATGAATCCGGTGCCCCGGACGTGGCTGGGGACAGGGGATCGGGAAACTTTTCTGGGCGTTTTTTTTTATCACTTGGCGCGGACAAAAGCAGAAGCTGGCTGCACTTTGTACCACGCAGAGTCAGTATCCTAGCAATTTCAAGGGCCTCCAACTGCCTGTTGGGTGTTGGGCATAGCGGTGTACTTGTACAATATCATACAAAGTAGAGAGTACAAGTACGGAGGCTTGAACAAGTACGAAGCTTCTCCCACGCGCTCGGCTGTTTCGCGGTGCGAAGCAGAAAATTCTTTAATCTTAAAATTCTTGCATCCGCCGTCCCGTCTTTTGCTGGGCGGGTGGTTGGGAGAATTCTTTTTTTTTTTTTTTCATTTTCGTTTTCAGTTTTTCCTTTCACTTGTCCCTTGACTGCTGAAGTGATAGAGTACGTTGGACGTCCAAAACTTTTCGTGGGAATGGAATATGGAGTGAGTGTACGATATTGTTCTAGTGGTCACTTCGTCGGAGTATTTTCCCGATCGCCAACACCCTTCGATTGTGAATCATGGCCTCTCCTACGGCCTTCCACACTCCACTCGCGCGCTGGTCGATCGATCTCGCTCTTTGCTTTTGCCGATATCCCGGGTTTTTTTGTGAAAATGAGCAAAGCCCAGCACAACAGCAACAGCAACAACAACAACAACAAATAGCCCGACAGGGTTAAGTCAGGCGTATCGCGCACAGAGGTGGCTGGGTGTGTCGACGAAATTTCCTCCATCCCGAAATTGCTGTGTGCAATTTGCTAAGACGAAACGCGTTGGTGTTCACACAGGCTGCTTGCACTGTGAAAAAAACAAGAATGCAAAAAGGAAAGATGACGTTGCACTCGGCATAATCTTGGGAACAGACAAGAGGCTGCAATAGAGGCCGCAACGGAGACCGGTGAGCGACGACCGCTACCGCCCCGCCAGCTGTACTTGCATTGCATGAGCTGTATGTCTGTATCTATCTATCTGTTCGCTGTATGCAGTGGACTGACATACGCATCCACCACACATCACCACCCCAGCGATTCCATCCACCCAGCGCGCTGCCCGCTCTGCGCAATTGCATCACCGCCTGCTCTGATGGTTTTATTGCCGTCCACGGACAATTGCGCCTGCGCCGAGACGCCGGATATGCGCATCCCAGCACCGCAAATGTCATTGGTTTCCAGCCGATCGTTGGACGACTTGTGCCAGTGTCTCGGTTGCGTGTCGGGAGCGATTCTTGGGGCGACACCAAGTTAAATTGGCTGGCAGGGAGTGGAAACGGGTCCTTGGGAAGGGTGGACTTGGCGCTGGGCGTGGCAGCCTCCAGGGGTCGACAGCCAGAGCTGCCAGCAGTGCCGCACTTCGCAATGATGGGATGAATTGTCTCCGTGGGCGAGAAAACGAGCCTTTTCCGCCGGAATTGGAGAGGCTGGGGACTGGCGGGGACAGGCTGGGACAACACGGCGATGGAGCGACTCTGTGATGGACATGCGTGAGCTGCATGTGCTCAACCGCCAAACCTCCCAAGCAGCTGTCCATCATCAGCCAACCCGGGTGGGGCTGCACCAGAGCAGATCCCGCTCGTCCTCCCCAGCCAACCAGCGGCGGACGGGGCACAGCGACGGCGCAAAACAAACCACCGGCGAAAACGTGGGCCTTTTTCTTAGCCCAGAGCCAAGGCGATGATTTTCGCACATAAAGCATATTAGCCTTGTACCCTGCACTGTGGATAGAGTGCGCGGTACTTGTGCTCGCTACCGTCAGGGAGCCCTGGCTGGCGTGACAGCGAAGCTGCAGCCCGCAATCGTTCGACCGCTCTTACTCCACGCTCCGTCTTTTTCTGCCAGCGCACTGTGCAGTTATGCAAAATCCAAGAAACTAACTACACCCAGCCCCCGCCATGGAGTGCTGGGGCGTTGCTTTTGCCGTGGGTTTTCATCTCTCGTTCTGCTGGCTGCAGCCTGTCTCTCCACACACCTCTCACGAATTTTTTTTTTCTACCTGACTTGAGCGAGCAGAGGAAGAGTAACGCCCGCATCACGCACGCTCGCTGAATAAGAGGGATTGGAAAGAGCGGAGATGATGCTAATGAGGATGATGCTGTCGTTATTCTGCAACAGACCATTCGTTCTTCCCTCACTCATCCTCCATATCCTCCTCCTCTCGCCCGTCTCGTACGCCCTTCCTCGAGCTCTCTACCCACACGAAGCCCGCAACCTCGCTACTCTCCGCTCAATCTATAATCTCACCGTCTTTCCGAACCAGCTCCCCATCTTCGCGGGCGGCGCTGCTGCCGTCCCACCAGGACTCTTCAATGCCAATGCCACAGGCCGCGTAGACCCCGTAGGCAACTTCACGGGCTTCGAGGACTCGATTGAGTATTTCTTTGCGTTGGCACCGACGCCGGGCTCGGGTGTAGGGTCGGTGATTTCAAAGGCAGAAATCGTGGAGTTCAGCAGTAGTTGTCCCGAGGTCGCGGCGAGTGTGGTGTACTTGGAGACTATCAGGGTAGACCCAGGACATCCAAATAATGGGGAAAAGTTGGCAACGTTGAAGCAGGTGGGTGCATACAGCCTGTAATCTCGTCCCTCACCTCTAATACTAACGTCCCCAACCCGCAGGTCGCATTCTGGCGCTTCGACGACTGCGGCGCCGTTCTCAAGTACGACGCCTGGATCCCCAACCTCAACGCCTGGATCGAATCCAATGTAGGCGTCCCTATCTCCAACCCAGATCTTCAAAGCAACACCACACGAGGCATATGCAAGTCCACCCAAAGATTCTGCGTCGGTGAGAACACGCAGTGGAAGGACGAAGACGAATGTGTGACCGATCTGTCGGCGAAGCCATATGGGACTTACGATGAGGCGTGGGGGGACAATATCGTGTGCCGGACTATCCACCTTGTGTTGGCGGGGGTTCGACCAAAGGTACGTTCGCCATCTTCGTCCCCTTCTCTTGTGATGTGATTTTCTCGCTACGTCGAAACCTCCATCCCTGGGAAACCCTTGGCTCACATGATCACTCCTCAGGCCCACTGTTCCCACGTGGGCCCTACCGGCGGTGGGAAATGCGTGGACTATCCCCCTGAACTCTCCTACTTCAGCGACCAGGCAATCTTCGGCGATCCACGGGGCGAGACGTTCCAGTGTTCACGCACCTTTTCCAAATACTCTAAATACCGACGATGATGATGATGATGACGATGACGCATTGACGATTTCGTTACTACGCAAGAAAAGGATCTAGCAAAGAGGAGGATTAAAAAAAAAAGAGGGGGGGATGTTTGATGCTGCATTTTTGAGATGAGGAACGATGAAAAATGATATGACATTTGAGCGGTCTTTTGATGCATGAAGAAATAACAGCAAAAGGGTGAAAACCCAAAAAAAAAGGGATCATCAGCATATGAACTAATAGGTCTGCGGAGGCTGCATCGGCTAGCGCAGGCTGCAATCATGTATTGTTTCTACTTTTCCTTTCCTTTTGTCCTGCCATCCACTCGTCTCGCTCTCGTCCAGTTGAGCGAGCGAGGAGAAAAGCATTGTAGATGTAAAGAAAAGTACTGGACGAGTGATGGAGGAAGAGGGGTGGATTTGTGTGTCTGTATGTTATGTATCTATGAATGTATTTAGCTTGACATGAATGTGATACGAGATGACTCTGTGAATGGGTATCTTGATACATATCCGAGTGATGGGACGGCTGTAGTTGACTGTCTATCCTGTACACTTGGTATCTATGTAGCGATGTGATACAGGGAACGGATTAATCAAGTACTCAATAGCTAACCAGGTAAGCGTGGTTAACACCAGATCGCTGTTACTGCCAGCAAAGAGTGAAGAGAGTGATGCCCCCCCGGCCTTACTCTTTCTCTCTCTCACGTGAAGGGGGGGAAAAAACCTTGTCTCGTTCAAAAACCACCCTCGCCCCCGTCACGTGTTTCGCTGTCTGTTGGACATGTATATATATATATATATACATATAACACGCGTCGGTGTCTTAAGCCCGTAGCCCACCGAGCTGGTTTTCCCTCTCCTTCCTACTCACTCAAAGACAGGTAGGATTTCGACCCGGTCTTGGATAGAGAAACTACATGTACCTGCCTGCAGGTTGGCCAGGTGTCCCTTCCTGGGCCGATGGCTTTGTGGTTAAGGCGGGAAGGTGGGGGTTGGTTGGTTTCTGGGATCGGTGTAGTGCGTTAACTTGGATAGGAGTGGCAGATGCTCGAGTACGTGTCGAGTGCAGAGTATGTTGATGGCAAGCGCTAAAAATAGCACAAGCTGGAGATTATAGGAAGAGATGACTTCTCGAACTTGCCGGTGGGAATTGGATGTTGTTATTAGGGGCCACCCTCCCACCGCTATTACATGTTGTGTTGTTTACTATGGCGAGTCCGGTAGGGCTTGCTTGCCCTATCTTGGCAGACTTAGCATGCGTGTCTCGCACGCCAACAAAGGGCCCGCAGCTGTCACTACTGAACTTCTTTTTCTTTTCCATGTTGGTTGATTAATTTTATGATTATTAAAACTAACATTATGCCTTGGATTACAATACCTAAGAGCGTGTATATAAGGAATGGTATCTACCTTGCTCATATGACCATAACTAAACCCCCCTGCCACGGTGAAGTTACATCTTCCATATTACTTATTAATAAAACGTAAATCCGCCTCAATCTAGTTACCACTTGACATAGCGCCAACCCACCTTTAGCCGCGAATGATTAACTGGTAAACCACTCCGAACCTGCTACCGACGGTGCTGACACCGATTTCTGGTCCACGGACTTCCTGTTTACCGTTTCCACGCTCGGACGTTTATTCTGCTGGTAACCGCTATTGCGTTTCGAGTCTTGGGATGACCGATGAGTTGGTGGAACTGATGAGAACGGAGGCGGTTGTGGCTGGCGGTCGTGCTGTGGGGGGGACGTCCAACTCGATCGTTCCCCTGCTGGTGGTGGCCGTGTACTCGTGGTTGGGGCGACGCTGGGGGAAGTTATGACTTTCTCTAGGTTTGGCATGTCCAGCGGGTGGTGAAGCCCCCTCGAGGGTTGAGGCGGGCTGAGGTTTGCTGGCTTCACAGTGATGATGCTGTCACTGCCGCTAGAGATTGCATCCATTTTCTCTTCCCTGGGGCTCTGGACTTTCGTCAATGTGACGCTAGAGCTACCGGTGAAATATGTTTGATGTGCTGATGAGCCTGCACCGGGTACTGTCGACAATGATGGGGGGGCTCTTGGTTGATGGGTTTGGAGCAGTGACTCCGTAGTTTTTGCGTCAGTTGATGTCGCGCCGCCATTTGCGGCGTGGGGTTTCTCTATATTTACTGGGGTCGCGTTGCGGCTGGTGTCGTAGTGAGTAGGTGCTGGGGCGGTGTTGGTAGGACGGCTGATCACATCGTTGTAGCGATAGACGGTGTTGGCCACATAGCGTTTGCGCTGCCAGAGGTACCAAGCGGCGACAGTAAAGAGCGTTAAGGGCAGGGCAACGGTTGGGAAGAGCCAAGCGCGATTGCTGTTCAACGAAGAAAAGAAACCCATGCTAAAGAATGCCTGCATCATCTGTTAGTTGTTTCCCTAAAGCATAGGGAAAGCTAGGGTCGTGCCATACAGATACTAGAGTTGGAGGAAGAAAGCAGAGTTGGATAGCAGCCATGGTCCGCATGGAAATGGAATCTCGGGCGCTAGCATCGGAGAGAGTGCGGGTTTGTTGTGCTATCTGATCGTTTGCCTGGTTGCTGACTAGCGTGCTTTGGCTCAGATGCTGTATGGGAATTTAGTTAGCAAGTAGGCCACATGGACATGCTTTGGGAGGTGTACAATCGAATTCAAAGTCTTGACCCGCTCTAGGAAAAAGTCGGCTCGGTCGATAAGCCTCTTTGTCTGGCAAAGATACGACCTAAGCATCTCCTTCGCCGATAGATATGCCGCCTTGCCACTCCTCGGGGTAAGTGTATACCCCTCGTATTCGGCCCCCATGAACTCCAGCGTGCGCTCGAGGGTCTTGAGCTCCGCCTTGCACCTTGTGTAGACTCTGCCGAGACCCCAGATCCGCCATGTGTCGAAATTCTCGGGATGTGTGACCGCAGACCGTTCCTGTATGAAAAAAAAAATAAAAAAATATGAGCAACCCGACTTTCCCTTCAGTCACCCCCTGTTTCTAGAACTTACCGCCACCAGCAGCTCCCTATCCTGGGTCTGAAAATAAAGTGCCCATGACTGCACAATGCTCTTGTACATTGACGCTAGAACCCCGAACGGATCGTCTGCGGGCCGCGGGCTGTACCAACATGGCAAGATAACAGGGTCCTTTCCCTTAAGAACGACAAGGAGGGTTGATGAGCCTGTGAGTGAGTCAAAGGCAACGTAGGTACCGAGCTGGAGGAAGGTGGTCGCTTTTGTTGAGGGGTTTGACCGCGCCACCTTGGAGATGTTCCAAAAAGATACTTGTGGTAGAGTCAATTAAAGGTTCGGCTGGCTCGTGGAGCAGATCCAGTTAGGTGGCAGCCTCTCACCTTTACCGTCCCTCATCCCATTGTCAACCCTCCCGTCCGATGCAAGCCCGTCATTCATACACGCGTCCACGAACCCCGGGTCGACCCCAAAGTGGCCTGTCAACGCATCCCAATCATCCTGCTTCATCAAACACTGCGAGTATTCGTCTGTGTCGACGATAGCGACATATCTACGGAAGACAACACGCCAAACCGTCAGCCATAAACTCGTTCAAAACAAGCCTGTTCGTCGGGACAGGTAAGACAAAATACTGACATAGCCTTGAGGGGTGCAGCGCCACGGCCAAGAACGTCCTGGATATCGTCATCCTTCTGGTAGCTTGGGTTGGCCGGGGACGACAACAGCGTCGAGGAAGAGGAGGCCGACGGCGACGGCGAGAGGCGGGCGTACTCGAGATAGTTGAACGAGGACTCGGTCGACCACATCATCCTGCCCTGTGGCGCCATCCCTGGGGCGGACGGCTAGAGGGCTAATGGGGGACAATAGGGGACGATGAGGGACGATGAGACGAGGCGGGGAAGGCAGGAGCAGTAGTAGTGCCTGCCGCAGGGACCAGACGTGTCGTGGCAGAAGCTGCAAAAGGGGAGGAAGGGGGGGCAAAGAGGGCTAGTTTGGGTGCACGGAGAAGGAGTGCCCAAATTAAGTATCAAGGCCAATTTCCACATCACGAGCGACGATCTGGCGCCAAGGCTTTGCGGCTGTGTTGACGCTGCGAGTTTGGGGGGGCAACGGGAGTCCCGTGCATTTCCCGGTCCTGTTCGGCATAGAACCTGTCGAATCAGCAGCGCTCGACCGAGCCTGTTTCTCCAGAGAATACATGTAGATGGGCATATTTATTGTATGTGGGTATGTGTGTGGGTATGTGTGTGTGTACAAGACAGGGCTGTTTTGTTTTATTTTTTTTGCGTGGGCTAGCTAGTTACTTTCTGCAGTGCGACGTTACTCTGGACAAAACGCAAAAAAACGGTACTTTAGCTGTGTACTGTACTGCAGACTACTACTTTGCGTGCAGACTACGGAGAACTACAACTATTGTCACGTCTTGTCACGTCTTGTCGCGTCTTGGCGACTGGCATGTGTCGGTGTCGGGGGGAGAGAGAGCGACAAGGTGACAGCGACAAGGTGACAGACACGACCGCAATCTTCGTCGCAGCCCAATCACGCGCGTGCATCCGCCCTTTGCCGTCACTCCCCGTCACACCACACCCAAAACAAAACATTCTCAGCCTCAGCGTCAACCGGGGGGATCAACGGGATCTTCCACCAGGATTTCCAGTTTTCCGCAGGTCTTCCAGTCGGTCGAATTCATTGCTCTACTACGTACTAACCCCAAGTACGGTTGAGTCGTGCTGCTAAGAATATGGTCGCGCCGATGGACCCTGCTCTAATGACGCGACTATTCCCTTAATAGTTAGAGGCTGGGGGGGTAGGGGTCAAGTCCCGCATACATATTCTTACAACGCGATGATTCAGTCAGCTCTAGTCAACGCTGAGGACCAAGGCGAGAGGAGGAGGGTGGTCCCTGATTAGTCATTCCTTGGCAGAGCGTAGTATTTATCTAACTACTAATAAAACGGCCGCTAGTTAAACTTACAAAAGAGTCTACAGTCGGGTCTCGCTGCAAGAATATGAATACGCGGGCTCCACTCCAATCCCAGGCTCCTACTATAAAAGAATGGAGTTACCCGCACCCCCTATCTCCCGCTTCACACTAAACTTAGTCGCAGCAAATAGCCGTCACATCCCCCCTTTTACCCAACACCTCACAATCTCCTCAATCCTCTCCACCTCCGCCATCATCCGATACTCTTCCCCCGGACTAAACCCCCCATCTGCTTCCCGCATAACTACCTCCCACCGACCAAAATCAATAACTCGCACCCTCCCCGCCCTTTTATCCCACACCAAATTCGGTGGCCTGACATCCCGATGCAACACACCTCTCCTATGGATCTCCCTCATGCTCTCCTTCGCTTGCTCTACAATTCTCTCTTGCTCTCTCGGATCCAAGGGCGGGCGGGGCGGGCATTTCCCAACTACAGGATGGAAAATCCTCGGATCGAGCGCGAGACCACTGTGCGAAAGAATGAGGAAACGCATTAGTTTCATACCAATGTCGTAATAGTATCCATGCTCCTCCCTTTCCACTACCACCCCTCCACACCATCCCCAGCTCCCTGCTCTTGCTTTCCCCCGCCCCAACGTCTCATAAATCTCCTCTTCCCAACGCAATTGATACTCTAACGAGGAGTGAACTCCCTTGGCAATAATAGTGTATCCATAGCCACGGAGGGAAATCTTGAGAAAGCCGGCATGAGAGGACACGTGGTAGTAGATGGGGACGATATCCGTGTCTGGCTCGTGGGTGAGGTGGGCGGTGAGTGCAGGAAGGAAGCAGGTGGGCGGGAGGGGGTGAGTTGTCGGTGAGCGAGGAAGGGGGGAGGCTGAGCGGGAAGATGTGGGTGAGGGGAACGGGGTGGAGTCACCGTTCTCATAGTGCTCGTCCCTTTGGAGAGGATGTCCGGCGGCATGATCTCCATAATTCGGACACCCCGGATCCATCTCCCCCCCCTGCACCAAACCCCAAAGGCACTCCTGCGTACAATACTCCCTCTCCGCAATGCTTGCCCCTCTCTCCTAGGCACCGAGATATGGCGCCGGCGGTGCTGCATCACGAGTGGCCTGTCTCCGGGTTGTCATGCCCAATCGGGATTTTGCTGCTGAGGGTCGCGATTTGTCGTCGTTCTTGAGATCATCATCGTCCTGATCACTATGCGTAAAAACGTCATCTGGGTCCCTACAACTCCCCCTACCCCCTCTCTCCGTCCTCTTACCCTTTCCCTGCGCTTCTCCCTGCTGTTGCAACGCCAACTTCCCTCTGGTCATCATCCCGTGTGCCTCGCCCACTTCCAGCCTAAATGCGCTCGGTCGATACTCGCTTCCAAGGGCCTCTTTCTCAGGTTCTCTGGGTGCGTCCTCAACTGCTTTCTTATCTGGTATGCGCTGCCACCTTTTTACCGTTTTGTTCGCTCGCCGGATCATTTCCTGTCGGTCCGGTTTGTTTCGTTCGTATTTAAGTGCGCGAAGGGTGAACGCAAGCACTTGACATACAGCAGTACGATGGAAGAAGGCCGGGTCATCGGGGAAGAGATCGCGCTGGGCGGCGATATCGGCCCGTGGTACGGAGAGGTGGTAGTAAAGGATATTAGGGGTTTTATAGTCAATTTTAAGAAAGACAAAACATTGGCCTGTGGAGATGATGCCATGCTCAAGAGTGGAATCAATCATGTAAGTATATGCCCGCGACACAACTGTCGCTACACGCAGATCGGCCTGTTCTTGGAAATGTGCGTCTGGGTCATTGCCCTTCGATGTACGGGTGGATTTGTCTTCAACTTCAGAGATATTCATGGGACGCAGGCCGTGGTGGAGATGGGAGGCGGTGAGCTTATGGGGCGGTTTGTATTCCAGGATTAGGACAAGAAGACGGGTGTTGGTGGCTTCATGGGAGTAGAAACAAAGCCAATCGGGGATGCCAGTCAAGCCGTCACTTGCAGCGATTCCGCTGCTAGTAGAATTTTTAGGCGGTGTAAAGGGAACCCGGAATTGCTCAGCGCTGGGCAGTCTTGGGGACTCATTCCTTGTCTCGGGGATTTTGTGACCCTTGAACGAAATGTCGCCATCGAGTTCAAAGTAATCTGCCACGGGCCAGACATTCTTCAAGTGGGTAAGAATTTGACGCACAGGGATAACGATTGATGGCTTCAGGACGATTTTGAGATCCTTCTCGCTGGCAAGTGCCTCGTCAAAGAGTGATGCACCAGATTCGCTCATAGATCTACCTTTCTTGGAATGGAAGACCCTGGGGGGGTCGTTCATCGGATACATGGCGAAGAGCTGGGTCAGGGTCTCCTTTTGAACCTCGATAAAGTGGGCCCACTGCTCGAGGCGGTCAGGGCGTTTATTGTCAAAAGGTGAGCCAACTCCGCCACTGGTGCGGAGGTTCCAACTCTGCAGCGATCTGGCGCATGCGCTCTTCATAATCGATAGAAGGTGACGACATGGCTACGACTGTGGCCCGATGGGCACAGTGAGGGTCGTTACATGATGACGGGCAGTGCTCCTGGTGTAGCTGAGAGAATTGTTCTCAGATGGCAGCACGTGACCCTACCCCTCATGTCGGAGGCTCGCACCAAAAGTGATCGGGCTCTTGCTTAGGCACCTCACCAAACTCTAGTTAAGTAGCCGTCGCTATCGCCCCCCGTGCTGCTGCTCCTCACGCTACTACTATCACTATATCGCTCCCGCCTTCCAATGATCTTTCATACCGCCATTACTATACTACTTGTATTGTTCTCCTTACCACTACTATTTTCAATGGTATTATTTATAAGTTACTTTCTTGGGGACTCTAAAGCAGTCATCGCAACAAAACACGACTAGAACGCTTAACTACTAAAAAGCATATTCATAAGTCAATTTTAATATAGAAATATTATACCTAGATACACAGTCGAGTCGCGCTGCAAGAATATAGTCGGGGCAATAGAGTCCATTTTAGTAGCGCGATCGTTCTTTATAGTTAGAGTCGTGCATCCATATTCTAATAGCTCGAGATTCTTGCAGCGAGACTCGACTGTACTATAAGACACTAAAAAACTTCTGCAACTCTTCCGCAACGCGCTGTGGCTGTCCGCGCCTATCTTTATTACCAGTCACTCCATGGCCTGCCCCAGTAAAATTAACGCGCCTGTTGATATTCGGCAAGACATTCTCTAGTCTATCAACCGCAGACCTCAGATAAGGCGGACTCTCACTTCCACTGAGCAGGAGGACCTCGGTGGTCACTGCGCTCAGCCTTGAAATAGACGCTTCATCACTCAAGGACAGAACGATTTCGAAGTCGTAATGTAGTGTCGGCGCAAGCTCACGCATGGTCACCGTGTTAGAGCCACTATTGCTGTCCGGGGAGGCTGATGGTGGGGGGGATTTCTCAGACCACATGGCCGCAGTGGTCATCCACTCAAGCAACCAGCGTGGAAAGTACTTGAAGATCGCTGGCCCCATCTCCGTGGCCCTCATCGCGGTCACAAGCGCAGCAGACGGTTTCCCGTTTGAGATTTCTGCATCGAAGCGCTGCATAGACTGAACACACGCCTCACGATCGACAACGAGTGGTGGTTCAAATATAGCAGCTTTCTTGATTGAAGGGAGTTGAGGGCAAGCATGCAGAGCAATGATGGCACCGGAGCTAATGCCAAGGATGTTCGTCGCACCGGTTTTGGCGATCAGAGCAGAGGCATCCTCAATGTCGGTTTGGATGTCGTATGGAGAGCCGTATGGGCCACTGAGCCCTCGACCACGCCGGTCGGGGAGGTAGACGGTGAATGCGGAAGATAGGGCCTCTGCGAGCTGGAGATGGCTAAGTGATGACTCCATAGCACCGTGGATGATCACCAGACCAGGCCCACGACCGAGTTGATGGTAGCCGATTGTAGTGCCATCTTTCGAGGTTAGGGTATGCGATTCCATACTTCCGGAGGTTTGGAAAAAATATTATTTAGTGCCGTGATGGTAGTCTTTTGTAGGATCCGGAGAAATTATAAGTTGAAGGATAGAACGGGGAGGAACGCGGCTGCCGCGTCATGCGTGATGCGGATACGAGAGTCGTGACCATTAAGCCCGGCGAGCCCGAAAATGACGTTAAATAAAATGACTCCTTTGGCGGGAATACCGGAAGAATTCGCTTCGGCGACTAAATGCTAAGTAAGGGAGCTGATGTCTCCTGGAGCCTAGCTGAGGGTCCTGACCGGCGAGTCATCCAGATGCTGGAATACGAATTTCGACTTCAATCTAGGTGAGGCGCGTTTCACTTCTCCATAATAGCGATCCTGCGGTCTTCTGACTGGCACTAATTGGTGGAGCGTTTTGGTACCAAGTGCCCGATCTGTTGCGATGAGCTTTGTTACTGAGCGCTAACGCCTCCCTACAAGAATCTCTCCTTTATAAACCCCCCTGATAACAAAAGTATCAGCTATGAAGCTTCACGTTCTGCATGCTACGGTCAAAGGAACGATCCACAGAGATAGTGAGTCCTCCAAGGAATATAACGTCAACCTAGGAAATAGGGAGTGTCATGGGAATGCTGTAAGAAGCCTGCTAAATGGCACTATTATGAAGATTCGCGATGCAAAGTGGCTGCATTTAGCCTCAATAGAGCTCCTAAACTAGGTACGAGTAGAATTATAGAGACACTGCGCTGATGACTTGGAGGTGAGCATGGGCCTCGATACCGACCGCGAGACTCCTTCAAGCCTAAACTCACGAACATGGTGATTAACGAAACCATGCCTGGGGTACCGGTGCTGCCCACGCATAGTTTCACCCCTCTCTGGCCCTAGTGGCACCGCCCCCGACCTGTCGCATCGAAACGGGTTAACCGCCTCAGCTAAAGGCCAAGTTATTTCGCTCATTTTGGCTCTTGTGGAAAACGGGTCAAAACCAGCCTTGTCTTTAAGTGTTACCTAAGAGGTTTACTAAAGTGGGCGGCATCCCAGGCGCGGCCGCGCACAAGGCTGAGCCTTTTTTTCTCTGGGCTCTTGGTCGCGGTGGATATTCCTTTGCGTTGCTTTATTTTTCCAAGAAGGAAGGTGGGGGGAGGAACAGCTGAAGTGATCACAGGTTCGCACGAACCAACTCGCTACCAACGCTCGGGGTTCCCAGGTGCATGGGGGCGGAGTCGATGCACAGGCTTGGAAGGCCCCAGAAATACTGGGGAAATGCTTTTTCCCGGGTTTGCTGGGACTTTCCATCTCTTTCCTGCTGCCTGCTTGAGGGTCTCGGGAAGCGTGGGGCTGGATTAGTGGAGGAGGTTTGCGGGCCGATTGGCTGGGACTTAGGGTTTCGCACTGCCCGACGCCTCCAGATGGTTAAGTAAGTCGAGTGATTTCCTATTCACGCGGTTTCCTCTCGCCTTTTCTTGGGTGCAGGAAGACGGTGTGGGCGGAGGTTCAGGTGGGGTGGATGAAGGCGGGCGCGCTTTATATTCGCTGGCAGGTACGTTTGAGGGGTGAGTCTCGTCCTTCATTGAGTGGGTCACAAGTTTAAAGACTTGTCCTCCATAATCCCGCGTTGTCAAACTCGGTGTCACTAGCTAAGTACTTCCATCGGCTCGACCCTCCCGTAACGATGTATCTGCGCCTACGCCCGCTACTCTTTGTCTTCGTTGTCTTGGCCTCATTGCATCCCGCCGACGGTAGACGTGCCTACTCGGTCGACGATCCAAACTGCTCGGATTTCTTTTTGGTGGAGTGGGCTATAAATCGCTCCAATCCAGCTTTCTTCTATGGCGGCCCCGAGTATGCTGACCAGCCCAAGATCCCTTTGGATATCATGAATAAACATTGCGGTCCTTGGCCAATCCACTACCCCGCATCAGATATCCAAGCCCGGATTGCGGGCTGGTGCGTCCCTCTCTTTATCCTCATTGGCTCATTCCAGTATGCGGCATTGGGGGTACGGAATGCTTTGTTTGTCACGCTGCATTTACTGAGTGATCCTTGTACAGCGATATTTTGTCTCTTGACCAAACTCGCGAACGATAGGGCAAGGCATGAGACATGCCGGAGGAATCTCAGGCGACCGGACGACGAGTGTAGATCTGTCGCGGCGATCTTGTCGGCATATGATGAGTGGGAAGATTGTATGAAGGCGGCAGACAATGCCCCCCTTGACGACCACAACCTTCCGGTGAATAGCACATACAACATCCTGGCCCAGCTGCTCGCACCCCCACAAGGTGTTCGGGATACCGCCCCCAGCTTCACAGACGAGCTCATGGATGCTTGTATGGCCGCAGCTAAGGAACTTGTCGATAGCCGTGCGGATGGTCTATGGAAGACTTCCCTCGGCGTCTTCAATTACGTCGCAGTCTGCATCCTCGCCTTCCTGCGCACTATGGTGGGCGAAGTCAACAATAGAACCGGGCATAGTATTGCGTTCGCTATGCTCTATACCTTCCTCATCCCCGGCGTACTTATATCCGCCATGGTTGGCGAATTTGTCACGAAGCGTTCGTCAAAGAGAATTCTGATCCGTTTGCAGAAGCAATTCGACAGCATTGGAAGAAGGCACAAGCAGCCCATCACCACAGTATTCCGCTTCAACAGCATGTCAGAGAGCGAGCTCTACCAGATGCTCGAGTCTGTCGGTGGGAACTACGCCTTCAGACCCCACCGGCGCTGCCAGAGTCGGGATGTGGTGTACCTGAGAATCGCCGCCGCAGCTCCAGTACTCATTGCCACTATATGCGCAGTTGTGATATCGTACACAAGCCCGACTAAGGGGATAGGTTGTCGCTCTATACTACAGCTCCTTTTCTTCTCCGTCTGGATAATCAGCGCAATCTTGACGAATTTATTAAGTCGAATGATCAAAAGGCCTACTACGCTGTGGGCCTGGATCCGTGTCAAGAATCTGGCCATCTTCATCCCGCAGTGCGCCGTCTACCTTGCAGCTTTTTGTGGTATACTCAACAGCCCGACATGCTGGAGCGCCCACTTCAGTCGCGGCTCCGAGGCGTTTGTTCTGTTAGATATGAAGCCGGAGGTTAAGTTATTGGTGAGGAAAACCTGGCCCCTGCTTGCTGGATCTGTGCTCGGGGTGCAGCTGCTTCTAGTTGCGGTTGTCGCCTGGGTGTACAGGCGCGGCCGCCTCTACAGGATGCTTGGTAATGACTTGGAATGATCTACGTAAGCATGGCCTTGCGGTTGGGGTTTGGGAATGATCTCATGGCGTCGTAGATGTTTATCTCTCTTAAGTATTTTCGCTTATGTCTAAGGGTAGGTATATTTTTACAGCATGCTGCTGGTTCTACGGATTGTGCGTATAGTTCCCCTTTCAATCATCCTTATGATATCTCAAGACCAATGCCAACTACTTGGGGGATAGCAGAGATGGAGTTTGTTGAAAGGTTTACCCGTATCTTGGCGCTCTAGATTGCATAAGGTCATATAACTCTAACAGCAGTCATCGCACAATCGTGATCATTAATCAATTCAATATATCTGAGATATCCAGCGGTGCGGATGCCAGCGATCCTAACTTAATTGAACAGAACATCTCTGTCGCCACCGCAAACCCTAGGTTTAACAGACTTAACGGGTTTCACCCATATTTTGGAGTACATTACTCTATTTAATGGTGGTGATGAAGATATTTGCAGAATACCAAATTACCCCTTTAACTTTATGATCTTAGAGGCGATACAACCGACCGACCATTGAAAGGACTGCCGGATGCAGAGTATTTACCCTAGTTCCTGCATAGTAGTGGTAACCCAACTTGCAGAAGTGAAACCCTAGTTTTTTCACGGGCCAACGCCGTCCTCTAGCCCCCCTCAATCATACAACCGGAATTCAAGTAGATACGGTCTATATGGCGATTCTAATCGTCGCTTCGAGTTAAAGATTCGGGGTAACACACTACACATGCTCCGATGTATTTTGCCCGGTGGAGAGGCTATCGGCGTTATTAGATTAAACATGCGGGCGGGGATTAGGGGTTAAGGCTAGATAGTTCAAAATACTCTACTCTACGGTCCGCACTCCCTATACGTATGTATCTATGTACATGCACATACAGTCGGCACGCACATGACCATTACGATTTCAATTCTTAGTTTATTCTATATACATGGGTTAAACGCTCATGAATACCATAGTATTACACCGCCACTATATGGCCCCGCTGATGGCGGTATTCTGTATTTTTCACCTTCTCCTCACGGCCCCTTGTGCGTATACCCAAATGGTTTCTTGACTGAAGCTCTAGGTAATGACCTACCACACTCTTGACTTGCTCGTCGAACCCCAGATGTGTAAACCCAAACGTCTCCTCTGTCAACCTCGTGTCAACAACGACTTCGTGCGTCTCGGCCGAACCACAGTTAGGTAGTATACGCTTCTGGACTGCATCTGGAAATTCCCTTTGCACGATGCTCTTCACATCGCCCCACCGCGCCCGCTGACTGAGAATATAACTGGTATTCCCCGGGATGTCTGAGCCGAGTGCTTGAACATGCGCCATTGCCACATCCTCGTTGTGGACCGAGGCACTGGCATTCGAGCCTAGTTTTCTGCCAAGCACAATACCCAGGATTATCGCATTTGTGCCTTTTAGCGCCTCCCTCGTGTTCATAGCAAGGTCATTACGGCCCAGGACGAAAGACGGGTGGAGGTGGACGACATCAAACTCGGGATTCTTCGTTCTGATCCACATCTCTGCCTCTTGCAGTGCGGCAATTTTAGAAGCCGCATAAGCAGCGAACTCTGTCTTGTAGGGCCCGCTAACAAACGGCAGGCGATCCGTCGGTAAGACTGGCCTCTCCGAGCGCTCGAGTCCATTCAGCAGAGGAAGAGGAGCGAGTGCTACGATCGAGCTCGTAATCACAACACGTCGTACGGTCCTGCTCTTTTTCGCCGCCTCCAGCATCGCAAGCGTGCCGCGTACGGCGGGCTGGACGAAGTAGGACTCGTATTGACTCGGTGGTACCTCCCGGCCGGCCATCAAGGGCGAGGCAATATGGATGACATATTTGGCGCCCTGGACAGCTTTGTCATAGGCAGAAGGAGCAGCGAGATCGGAAACGATGACGAAGGTGAGTCGGGGGCCTGGGTTAAGGAATTGAATGTGGGGATGTGCGAGGATAACATTGGCTTTGGCCTGAGAGCGGACGGCGGCGCGAACTGGATAGCCTGCGCTCAAGGCGTGGATGAGTGTGCGAAAACCCAAATGGCCAGTTACGCCTGTGATGAGGACGAGATTAGGAGCCCAGTTGCACGCCATCTGCGACTATTCGGAGCTCGGCGGTAGGGGAGGGAAGCAGAAGAGGGCGGCGGGCAGAGGGAGCGAGTAGGTGGTGGGCGAGACTGATATTCCTGTGAGATCACGAGGATTCAGTTTGCAGTTTTTATAGATTGCAGAACGAGGAGAAAAGAAGGTACGTACAAGAAGATAAGCCGGGTACTTATACCCAGGCCTCGTTAGGTTAACACTTCTAGGTGTTAGGTGTATCGCTTAGGTTTCTTGAGGTTCCGCCTGGGGCGTGTTATCGACGGTTCTAACAATTCTTCTAAGCGGATTCAGACGGTTTGCGTGAGAGGGTTGCTTTACGTGAGAAGGAACGACTTGCTGGGACACTTTCGCCATGTCCACCGCGGCCTTATATAGAAGGGACTCAAGCAGGTGCCGCCCCCTGCGCAGCCGCGGAGTTGTTTCTGACATTCTCACCACGTCGCCCTGTGGGGTTGTGGCTGACTCGCGACTCCCCTCGGCGGGTTCGCCGTCGGTCTAGAAGTCGCGCCACACGGAGCTGCCCCGCGAGTAAGTTGGTCCGTGGGTTTTGCGTGGGCTTTGTGTGGGCTTTGCGTGGCGTCACTGACTCGTGGTGTGGCGTGGTGTGGGCAGCGGGTGGGTTGCGTGCAGACTGACTCGTGGAGAGCGCAAAAAGCGCCGAGTCTTCGGGTTTGCGTGCCTGACTCGCGGGACTGGTCCGGGTGGTCCGGGGTGGGGCGGTGCGACTTACTCGCGAAATGCGTTGTTGCGTGGGACTCGTCCGCGGAATTGCACCCGACTTACTCGCGGGCGCGAAGAGATTTTCACCTAGACAAAAGCGAGTCGCGTCTTGGCCGGGTCGAGGCGTTATTGACGGAGGTCTAGACCGGCGCTTGCTGGCAGGCGATATATTTGCATATATTGAATCTCCTTTTGCATACATTGAACCCACTCAATTCGCGCAGAGTTAGTCAGTCGTGGGAGTTTGCAGCGGTAGGACACGTGGCTTTCTTATTATCACGTACGCAAGGAACCGCCGATAACTGGGCAGCCCAAAAATGTAACAAGCGATGCCCCCATCTCACTCAGACCCACGTCAGAACCGAGCCCCACGTCAGAACCGAGCTCTGAGACGTGAATAATTATAGTCAAGACAAACCAGGCGTGAATACAAGTTGCTCTAACTATATATACTGCAAAAGAAATTGGAGTTTTATTTGGATATCTATTAATTATTAATTAAATAAAACAATAATGCTTTTTATAATAAATACAATTTTGTAAAATCTAAAATAATAAAATAATTGAAAATAAAAATATTTTGAATTAATAAATAAATTTAAATTTGAACTGTATTAATCCTCATTATATAATAAAGGTTAAATAATATAAAATTTTACAAATTTAAAATTTATAATAAAAATTATAAAAAAAATTTATTTTTCTGTAACTCTAAAATTAAGAATGATTGTAAAAATACAAAATAATCTTTGTATTAGTTTTTAAATTATTACTTGATTATTTAATAATTAATTTATATTTACAATACTAATTTATAATATGAATCAATTAAATCTAATATAATAGAAGTTTTAATATAATTACTAGCAAGAATGGTATTTCTACTGATTAATTTAATAGAGTTACTAGAGGGGTCAACTTTAATGAAAAATCTTATTTCTACTAGCTGATTTAGTAAGGCTACCAGTAATATATGTCAAATCATTGGATGAGTTTTATATTGTATATATATAATAAAAAGAGAGCTCTAAGCAAAGAGATATATTACTTTACTAAACTTATATGATTAAACTAAGCTAATTCTGCCCAATATAGATTCTGTCCCTACAATTGCTATTAGAACTGCTAACAACACGCCTTAAACAGAGTTACCAGAAGCATAAATGATATGTCTAAACATTTAGCTTGCTTAAGCCTTTCTTTCATAGAAGTATTAATCAATAGGCTCAGATATAAGTACTTGACTTACCCTAAATGATCTGTTTTGTTTGGAATCTGCCCTAAAGTTCAATTTCTCTCGCTTAAGCCCCCTTTTCGCTTATTTTGGAATTTTTCATTTTTAATTTCTCTTTTTGCCTTCTTGCTAATCTTAATTGAAATCTGGCCCAAAGTTCATTCGTCGCTTTTTAGTAATTTTGCCTTGCCACTTAATTTTTTCTTACAATTACAATTATAGCTCAGAGTTCAATATAACATAACGTGTTTTAATCATATAAGATTCATGACAAAACTATTAAGAAGTTATAACTCTGACGCGTCCTCTATTATTATAAATTCCTTCATCTTTTCCTCCATTTTTCATCTTTCAGATTATATAGTAGTATTCTCATCAGATTACGAAAGACTATCTTATCTCAATTGCATTATAATGTCTTTTCTCACTTCTTCCTCATCACAATCCTCCTTATCACAATCCTTCTTATCGTAATCCTCCTCATTGCAATTCTCTTTATCGAAATCCTTTTCATCATAATCCTCCTCATTACAATCCTTCTCATTGCAA
This sequence comes from Geoglossum glabrum, assembly GCA_021527465.2. Lineage (NCBI taxonomy): Eukaryota > Fungi > Ascomycota > Geoglossomycetes > Geoglossales > Geoglossaceae > Geoglossum > Geoglossum glabrum. The sequence continues at coordinate 4,275 of JAJDFE020000236.1, read as the reverse complement.
TCCTCATCATCGCAATCCTTCTCATCGTAATCCTCATCATCACAATTTTCCTTATCTGCCATGCAGAAAAATACTTGCATTATTTTTTGGTTACGATACAATCCTGATAATAATTCTGTTTTTTGCGATCGCTACAACTCCATCATCTGGTATATAGCTCTAAATCAATATCTCCGAAAAATGCATCAAATATCATATAAAAAAAGATGTCCTACAGTTAAGCATTTTGCATTAATACCGCATATTGCGCAAAAACAACCTAATATATGATAATCACCTCCTTATAGTCCACCACTTTCAGATCTTCTGACATATTCAGGATTTGCTTGTCAACATTGCAATACTGGCCTCACTACAACTCGAACAATTATTATATATCTTGTTAGGGTCTAGATGGTTGGTCGCAGATGCTCGGGCTCGGTGTGTGGTAGACGGGTGTATGGTCGGTACTACAAACTCAATAGTTCGTATAGGCTCGTGGTCTGTAGATGTGGTGACATATGTATAGCTTTATTCTAATGACACTCTATGTACAGTACATGTGTTGACCGATGAGGTTGCAAGAAGCATCCTCGTCAGTCTTTAATAGGGGTTCGCAAGCCGCAAACCTTGGTGGTGCGAGCATGGCTCGCTTCATGGTCTGAGCTCTTATGTAAGGTACTAGCAATGAAGCTCCCACAAAAGAGGCTCATAGCTGCGTTGAACTTTCAAAACTGCTTCCAACTGCCAGATAACACAATGATGTCAGAACTCCACAAAGACAAAATGATTCATAAGCAAGCAGCATCTGTAACTGTATACAATTGCCTAGTAAACAACGGAAGTAGCTTCTTACCTCTATTGACAAAGACATCACTACAAAACTGGTATGCCAGAAGAGTGACTTCTGAAAGCAATCGATACTGATTCGACGACATTGCCGGTAGCAGACAATATTGCTAGTAGTAGACAACATAGCTGGTAACAGAATGAATCAAGATAATGAGAGTCGGATCAGAGAATAAGGTAGTTGTTGGGGAGGCAGCTAAACTATGTATTTAAGCAGTCCGCTGCCCATAGTAGGATAGGCAGCGATTAGTTCTTCTTACATTATGGAATCAAAAGTGCTTCTACTGATCCAAACTTTATTACATTATCTCTAAGAATATTTTACGACGACTTTACGCCGAAGATCCTCCGTTATCTCTAAGCCGTCATATTACTAGCTAAGCCCTAATATCTACGCTACGGTCTTACAGTTCTAATCGCTTTACTTTTCTAATGGGAAGTAGTCCGATGACTTATATACGATGGCAAGCAGCAACAGCAGCGACAATACTACTTCTATCCTGCATTTACAGCCTGAGTCCTCCACCTTGCAGGAGTGACAAATTGAAACTACTGAAATGCCTACTGATGTCCCTACAGTAACATGCCTTCAAACGCTCAGTGAAGAGAAGTCATCTATGATAGAAACACTTAAGATGAAGAAGCTAAAACAGGATATTAAAAAGCTGAGCAACATGATTAATAGCGATGACCTCATACCCGAGACTATAGACATGATCCACTCTACAGAGTCCTGAACAACCTCTGTCACTACGCCTAGGGTTGGACACTTTCATCAAGAGCAACCTCCAGCCTTTAAGGTCAAAAAGCTTGAAATCTACAATAATCAGAGTCATCGCAAGTACAAGGAGTACATCCGTCGTTGCGAGATCGCTTTTCAAGTTTGCTCCAATGCATACTCAGGAGACAAAGAGAAACTCCTCTATACTAGCTGTAACGGCTATATGGGAGCTCGGACCGTGAAGCGAGCCATGCTCGCACCGCCAAGGTTCGCGGCTCATGAACCCCTATTAGAGACCGACGAGGATGCTTCTTGCAACCTCATCGGTCAACACACGTATTGTACATAGAGTATTATTAGAATAGAGTTATACTTGCGTCACCACATCCACGGACCACGAGCCTATATGAACTATCGAGCTCGTAGTATCGACCGTACGCCCGTCTACCACACACCGAGCCCGAGCACCTGCGACCAACCGTCTAGGCCCTGACACGTAGCATGGATCTTAGGGCTTAGCTAGTAGTGTGATGGCTTATAGACAACGGAAGGTCTTCGGCATATAGTCGTCGTAAACTATTCTTAGAGACAATGTAACGAAGTTGGATCAGCAGAAGTACTCTTGATTCTATAGTGTAGAAGAACTAATCTCTACCCATTCTACTATAGGCAGTGAACTGCTTAAATACATGGTTCAGCCAGCTCCCCAATGGCTACCTCGTTCTCTAATCTGTCTCTCATTATCTGGACTTTGTCTGCTACCGGCGACGTCGTCTACTACCGGCGATGTCGTCGGATCGGTATCGACTGCTTTCAGACGTTGCTTTTCTGGCGTACCGTTTTCGTAGCGATGTTTTTGTCAATGGATGTAAAGGCTGCTTCCGTTGTTTGCTTGGCAGTTGTATGCGGTTGCAGATGTTGCTTGCTTATGGATCATGTCGTCTTCATGAAGGTCTGACGTCATTGTGCCGTCTGGCAGTTGGAAGCGGTTTTGGAAGTCTGACACGGCTATGAGCCTCCTTTGTGGGAGCCTCATTGCTAGTGCCTTACACCAGTATCATAAGTTACTCAACCTCATCCAAAAGAGACGATTTATAAGTCAGGTCCTGCCGCATGTCATTAGATGAATGCTGATTGCTTACCTATTCTGGGTACTCCTGTTCCATGAATTCCTGGAGCTGCGTTGTGGAATATCTACATCAATATATTCCAGTTGTTTCTTGTGGAGCAAAGGATTCCACCCTGCACAGCGTAAACCTATGGATGAATCCAACAGCCCGATACCAGAGATCGAATACTATCTATCATTAGCCTACCTATCGGAACGACTTAAATGCTGGACTCGAGACCAACTGAAGGGGGTGGAAATTAGTATAGCATTATATCATCATGTCGCAATCGCAATTGGGCAGAAAAAGATACAAGAACCACTTAAAAACAGTAGAAATGCAGAAGTGAATCAGATTATTATGGCACTCAGTATTTTCGACGAAGATGGTGATAGTGATAGTTGCCATGCTACTAAGAAAATAGGCCAGGAAGAAAATATAGTAAACAGTATTTTCGATCAGCAGAGTTGTCATACTAGCGATACTACCGAAATTCACTATGCTCGAGGCTTTATTATATGGAATACATTCTGTCAACGCAACTTAGAAATCTTCCGAAAAGCTAGCCTCGCCTGGCATTGACTGTACGAGCTTGACAATATCGATATGGTAGTTGGCTCCAGTTAGGACCCGAATCAATTGAAACTTAATGACCCAGCTAGTTATGTGCCCGACATATCGACTGCCGATACTGGTATCAAAAGCTTCCCTTTCGACTACCCACTCACTACTACCACTGAAATCCAGTAGACTATGCATCAACTGCTATCTATAAACAACTCTAGTTTCAAGTTTATAGATCAAACGAGGTGCTATTTTGCCATGGAAGTCACTAAGAAGGAGCAGAATTTGGTAATATTGGTTCTGGCAACTGGTGCTGGAAAAACGTTTCCCATATTGCTCAGTGCCCAAACTGAAGGTTCCGCCACCACGGTGGTGATCACGCCATATGTTTCTCTTATGAATGACTTTCAAAGGCGGTGTAGAGAAGCCGGTGTCAGTTGTGAGTGCTGGACACTGGACATGGGTGCTAGGCCCACTATTATCCTAGTAGCGGTAGAGACTATGACCAACTCCAGTAAGCTCAGCCATGATCTCAGCCGGTGGACTAAGCCGGACAAGAAACTCGTGGACCATATTGTGCTGGACGAGATCCAGGTATTGATTAGTGCCTTTTACCGCAAACTGGACTTACTGGCCAGTGTCCTGCCTGTGATTGACTGCCAAAAGGTCCTGCTGACTACTATCTTACTACTGGCAGCAGTGCCCCTGCTCATGGCTCGCTGCGGACTGACATCTGGAATCATGGTCTGAGCTCCAACTATTCGGCCCAATCTCTGCTACAGAATCATACCAATAAGCAAGCAAAAATGGGCCATTACTAAACAGAACTTGTACATGGAGCTCATAGAGTCGGTATCCGCAAAGTCACAGGAGATTGCCTCCAGCAAGAAGATAATCGTTTATATCAAAATCAAGAAGGAAACCCGAAACCTGGTATACGCCCTAGGTTGCGAATACTACAATGGCGACCTATTACCCTAACTATATGCTGGGAAGGAGTACACCCGTACTCCAACCTTTTTGTATGGCAACATGATGTTACCCTGTTGTCTA